>SEYY01001151.1:82500-85000 GCA_009176605.1 Armadillidium nasatum | reverse complement strand
TTTGCTCTTTTAATGTATTTCGCCAATATCGCATCCCATCGATGCCAAACTGCATTATTTGGGTAGGTACGGGCTCACAGATCCGCACATAGGAACTCCCATTACAATGTCGTCGGGACATCCCAACTGATAAATTGTAGATGGTACGTTAATTTTGCTCTTTATATATATATAATATATATATATATATATATATATATAATATATATATATATATATATTATATATATATATATATATATATATATATATATATATATATATATATATATATATATATATATATATATATATATATATAATATATATATATATATATATATATATATATATATATATATATATATATATATATATATATATATATATATATATATATATATATATATATATATATATATATATATATATATATATATATATATATATATATGATCATTTTATTGGACTGTTCAGGAATTTAATAAAAATTTATAGAAATTAATATTTACAGATTTAGATTTAGGTTAGGTGTGTCTAGGTTTCATATATATATATATATATATATAATATATATATATATATATATATATTATATATAAATATATATATATATATATATATATATATATATATATATATATATATATATCGGAGGAGTGAAGTAGTTCTCTTGAGATGATGTGGTAACCCCCCCATTGGGAATATGGGGTGTTAATGGTACTTCTCATTTCACTCTAATATCCCATGATACCCAAACTTTCGCGCTTATCTTCATATTCTTCTATACAGGATGTACAGGCTATCCTTTCATACACAATAAAGACCGTTACAGACATACATCCTTTTAAATAAAAAATATTATGGCTTCGACAAGAGTAGCCTCGGAGAAACTCGTGGGGGCGGTTTCCAATAATAGCCCCTCATCCACCCTTTTCCCCACTACCACTTGGGAGTTGGTGGTCTTCGGTGATGGGGTTAGAGTCACTAAGACTTTGCAGCGGGGCTTTGCCCAGATGGTAGGTCTATCTTTTTAATTAATTTTTTGCCACATTCGTGTTCTTCAATCTAATTTCCACTTTGTTAAACATCACCTCTTCTTCTAGACCTCACCTTTTGTGCTTGACCAAAACTTAGTGCTTGAGCGTTCTGATAGCAAACCTTATTCTGTTTCCTCATACTGTCTCTATTCTCAATTTTCAGCCATAATTGTTGTGCATACGTGCACAACGATGTTGTTTGTTCTCATTTCTCAAATTTTCAGTCTCCCGAATTTTCCACCTAATGGTTTAAGGTCTCTTTCCATTCTACGACTAAATTCATTTGTTCTGTTTATTTATCTCCTAATTCTATTGACTATCTAAACTCCAAAATAGAGCACATTCTTTCTCTCTTCTTCTCCTTTCTCTGAAATCATCAAATTAGATGATTTCATTGTTCACTACTGTCAATGGTTTTCCTCTAGTTCCTCATGATACAGTCGGTGAACATGCTTTCCTTTTCTCTATCCAAAACAACCTTGAGCAGTTGGTACAGCTCCCTACTCGTTTCCATGATCGTCTTGGAGATAAACCAAAAATTCTAGATCCTTTTCAAACTTTTAATCCTTCTCCTTATAATGTCAAACTTTATTCACCTCTGGGTTCCTTTGATCACCTTCATATCTCTTTATCCTTTTTTACCTTTGTTGTGCCGTCAGAAGATATTAGAGGAGGGAAAGAGGAAGAAGCAAAGTTAGAGTTGACCTTTTTTACAAAATGCCAGAAAGGGCGTAAAGAAGAGGAAACGGAAAGATAATTGCATTTACAATGGAGAAAAGAGTTTTTGGTATTACGAAAAAATAGATTTTACACGATTCCATGATGAAATATAAGTTGCGTGAGTTTCTGGAGTTTGAAGACGACGGTAATCTCTGAAAGCAGCATGTCTGCGGCGAATAGCATGATAAACAAAGTTAAACCAAGGTTTGTTAGGTTTAGTAAAAGGGAAAGAATATGCCATGATAGAGAGAATCACCTCGGTATTGCGCCCTACATACTCCGAAGGACCCCTCTCAAGGAATCAATAATCATTCCACAGGAAATCAAAGAAGTACGATCGCAAGTTCGATCACCTTTCTTTATCGGTCGCTCAACAGAAACTGCTTTTAAAGTCTGCTAGCCATCTTTGAAATCTATTAATAATGATGTTCATCAGAATGTTGTATTATTCGTATACGATCAATTCAATTTTTTTCCTTATTGCCGGTAATTCACTGCAATTATTTTATTTGTTTTTGAATAAGAACTGACCCAATAGGAAATAGTGTGTCAGGTCATGGAGTAGCTGACTTCTTATTTTTTTCCTATATCTAGATGGGATTGAGTAAAAAAAAAATTAATCATTTGCTTCATGTACCTTTATCTTTGTAATCATTTGCTTCATCTACCTTTATATTTGCAATCGTTTACTTCATCTACCTGTATCTTTGTTTCATCTGTATCTTTGTAATCATTTGTTTCATCTATGCTTTTATCTTTGT
>SEYY01001151.1:72500-77500 GCA_009176605.1 Armadillidium nasatum | reverse complement strand
TTAAATTTATTACCCCTGAATCTAATATAGTAAATTTATTTATCTACACATGGTTTATAATCCTCTGTCTGTCTAGCTATTTATCTATCTATCTATCTATCTATGTATATATGTATCTCTCTCTCTCTCTCTCTCTCTCTCTCTCTCTCTCTCTCTCTCTCTCTCTCTCTCTCTCTCTCTCTCTCTCTCTCTCTCTCTCTCTCTTTCTCTTTCTCTCACATATATATATATATATATATATATATATATATATATATATATATATATATATATATATATATATATATATATATATATATATATATATATATATATATATATATATATATATATATATATATATATATATATATATATAATATATATATATATATATATATATATATATATATATATATATATATATATATTATATATATATATATATATATATATATATTTTTTATTTATTATATATATATATAATATTATTATATATATATATATATATATATATATATATATATATATATATAATATATATATATATATATATATATATATATATATATATATATATATATATATATATATATATATATATATATATATATATATATATATATATATATATATAATATATATATATATATATATATATATATATATATATATATATATATATATATATATATATATATATATATATATATATATATATATATATATATATATATATATATATATATATATATATATATATATATATATATATATATATATATATATATATATATATATATATATATATATATTATTTAAAATATTATATATGGAACTATTTGGTTATCACAAGCACTGTCTAACATTAATACTTCTTATTACAAAAGATACATAGATGACACCATTCTACTTTTCACTGATAAACACAATGTTTCTACTTTTTTTGAATTATCTGATTGAACAGCACTCCAACATCTATTTCACAAAAGAAGAAGAATCAGAAAACAGTTTACCTTTCTTGGACATGCTTATTGTAAACACAAAAAACAAAAAATTCCAGTTACAGTCTAAGCATCTATCGCAAATCTACCTTCACTAACCTCTCTCAAAATTTTTTTAGCCACATTCTTTTCCGTTACAAATGCAATAGTATCAATACTCTAATTCATAAAGCCTTCCATCTCACCACTATCAGGAATTACATAAAGAGCTCGTTTTTTTCCGGTAAAATTTTGAAATATGAACTTATGCTCTTCTTCCTTATGTTATACTTTAATAAAAAGATTTTGAACAATATTTTCTCACCCTAGACTCTTCCTCTGTCTGCACCCAAAATTTCTTTTTATATGAAACTACCCTTCTACGATCATTTTCACATTAAACTTAAAAAAAAGACTTCCTTAACCTCTTACAATTTCATTATCTTCATATGAAATTCACTTTTGTTTTTACTCATAATTTTCCCATAGGATCCTTTCTTTCTCGTAAAGAATCTTAAACTTCTGTCGTTTGCAAATATTCTTGTTGAGACTGTAAAGACACATATGCAGGCAGAACTCAACGCCAACTCTTAGTCAAAAAACTGGTAATTTTTTCACATCTCATAATTTATCACCAACCAGCCTACCAGCCAACCAACAAATCAACCAACCAACCTACCAACCAACAAACCTACCAATCAACAAACCTACCAACAACTCAATCTGAAAAAACAAGAATCCATCTACTTAGCCAGTTTTAAACCGTCACTCAATAGCGACAGTGGCCCATTCCAAATAGGATTGTTTTAATTTTAGTGACTCCATTTTGTGCAAATACTTGCTATATTTAATGCGGATTTGATTTGTTCATCCGCATTTATGTTTTATATTCCGATGATAGGAAAGAGCCCTTTTCCCGAAACGTTCATAACTATATAGAATATATTTTAAAAAGAATTTTCTTTCAAATATGCTGTATATATATATATATATATATATATATATATATATATATATATATATATATATATATATATATATATATATATATATATATATATATATATATATATATATATATATATATATATATATATATATATATATATATATATATATATATATATATATATATATATATATATATATATATGTATGTATTACTAGAGCTCTGAAGTTCTGAACATTGTTTAAGATCAGAGAGACAGAGAGAAGATGAGAATATATCTGTAAAAGAGTAAACAAATATAAAAGAGAGAGAGAGAGAGAGAGAGAGAGAGAGAGAGAGAGAGAGAGAGAGAGAGAGAGAGAGAGAGAGAGAGAGAGAGAGAGAGAGAGAGAGAGAGAGAGAGACATGTAACTTTAATGATCAGAATAATTCAGGTGATACAACAGGTCGATAGTTCTGAACAGACGAAAGAGATGGCAAAGAAGCAGTGAACGTTGGAGATACGATGAGAGATACGAAGAGCCTGAGGGTTTATTTTACCAAAATAGGGATTTACATCCGGCCGTAATAAGATTTTCAGAAAATCATGAGAAATTCTTAATATTTTTTGGATTTTCGAGGAACTGGAGGCTGTACATATATATATATATATATATATATATATATATATATATATATATATATATATATATATATATATATATATATATATATATATATATATATATATATATATATATATATATATATATATATATATACTGGAATGTAAAAGACAGGCATACCAATTTAATCAGAGTTGGGGAAAAATCAAGAACCAGTTTCAGAAGAAGAAATGCCCCTGAAACATGGCGTTTCAGAGTGTGAAATCAAAAGTGATGAAAAGCGAAAATGGGAATGTGCTCCAGGCTTCACCAGTGAATTACACGTAAGATTGAGCATAGATGTTAAGATTGGAGTACGAGATCTGGATAGAGAAAGAACACTATATATATGGCTGGAGAGTTCAGAAGAGCAGTGTAGTTGTAATAGCGATAGAGAAAGGAGAATGTTGTTATAATTTGCTGATAAGAAGCAGATTGGAGTGAACTATTGAGAGCAAGGGAAATGATAAGAGAAAATGACTTACATCCACCACTTTTAAAGAGAGCTTATGTGAGTGGAACCACTCAAGATGTATGACGTTAACTCCTTGAAAAGGACGAACGATGTCCTTATAAAAATAAGAATCTGGACCTGTGTAAGAAAGATCTATAAGTCCCTCTGAACATCCAATCGCTTCGAAGCTTGTTTAATGTGAAAAATAATGTAATCCAGAAAAGATCATGAGAAAAAGATATCACAATAATATTCAAACAGGAAAAGGTTTGAATTGTGTTTTAGTAGAAATTTTAAGTTTTTGCAAGATTATATCAATAAAATCGATGAAGGATCTGAGTTTTGCATAAACTGAAAAAAACTAATAATGTTTTTTCAGCCCCAAATATAATTAAAAGAAAGATTAGAGGTCAATTGCTCTAAGGATACTCTCCCTACATTAGATAATTGCTTTTGAGTGGAATGCGTTTCAAATTGAAAATAGTAATGAAAAGTAGAGTAGTGGCCAAAAGAAAAGATTGGTGATGAAGTTATAGACAGATCATTAAAGATAGAAAAAGAATTGAGAAAAGATCAGATACCTACGGACAAATACAACCGATAGAAAGGATGAAAGATGTTAGCCAACAACAGCTGCTATTGAACGACCGGAAAGGAAATCTGAAAGGTGAATACATGAAGAAGGATTTGCTACCGATAGGATAGTTTGGAATCAAAGTTTTGTGCCAGACTCTATCGAAACTTTTAAATATGTCCAACGACAGAATCATATTCCTCTGAAATGCAGTAGAATGTCAGACAGAAAAGGGAGAGAAGATCACCAGTCAAGCGTTTTAACGAAAGCCATCTGAGATAAAATAAAAAAAAATTTAAGAGGGGAAGGGGGTCCTTAAATGAGAAAAAACCTACATCAGTTAGTAAAAGCTAAAACGGATAAAAAGAGACGAAACAGATTGGCTAAACATCTAAGCCATAATGTAGGAAATTCGAAAGACTTCAAATTAGAAATATGGGAACAGACAACTTCGTTGCATATCTATGCTCACCTGCTCAACCTCAGCTTTTAGTAAAAGAAATTTAGTGTAAAGAAAAGAAGGAACAACTGTTAAGAGCAAGAGGTGAGGTCTAGAGGAAGAGAGAGGGTGCTCAACAAAGTGAAATTTTTAATAAAAAGACCGAATGTTGAAAAATTTAATGATGAACAAAGACAGTGTTCAGTGACAAGCAGGAAGAGTCTTAGTGGCATAAGCCCAATTACCAGAGGCATTCTCCCAAGTGATAACGAGGCAAGTTTAGACGAGGTAGAATTCTTTGTGTGTCGCTGTTTCTTGCTTGTACGAAGCAGTGTCCTTTGTCTCTATCTTTAAAATTTGACAAAGGATGTGTGTATGTTTGTTTATTTAAATCTGCATGATACAATATACAGAAGAGAGAAAAAGAGAAAGAGAGAGAGAGAGAGAGAGAGAGAGAGAGAGAGAGAGAGAGAGAGAGAGAGAGAGAGAGAGAGAGAGAGAGAGAGAGAGAGAGTGAGCACTGGATTTGCCTACAAGCACCTCATGTTTATGGTTGAGAATATATTGGAGTTACCCTCTGTGCAAGTGAGGTGCGAAATAGACGAACAATATCCACTGGATTTAAGAACAATTTTCAATCCCATTTTAATTAAGACTTCATATATATATATGGGATGAACTCATCCTCATCTCTAGATTTATTAAAGTTGAAAACTTTGATTTTTACAAAATGTTATAAATAAATATCTGGAAACCTTTGAAACTGGCAACTATGGTTTGTTTTTGTTTGTTTGGGTTGCAGAAAAAAAAAAGGAACCGGATAGATTATTAGATATATAGCGTTGTATTGTCTGGTACTAAGATTAATTTGGTATGTCTTAGATATTATTGTGCCTTATTATTCTGAATGGTCTAAATAATAAAGTGTAAACAAATATTCTCTTAAATAAATATTGTTAGTTGTTGCAGTGAGTTTGA
>SEYY01001151.1:57500-67500 GCA_009176605.1 Armadillidium nasatum | reverse complement strand
TGTATGTGCCTCTGAGTGTATGTATGTATATGTGCATGCTCGTGTTTATAAAGATCTACCTCACAAAATCTATTTCGTTCCATTGTTTGGACCCTTCAGAATTTGCTTGACAAAATAGATGTCTTTCTTTCTCTTTAAATTGTGTTTGACTAAGATACGTTTTCCTCCTTCGAAGAGATACTTCAACCTTCGCAAATGTCATCAATCTTTCTTAGGTTCAAGACTTGATTTCTCTATCTTCCCACTAATACACACAAAACAGTTATATATATATATATATATATATATATATATATATATATATATATATATATATATATATATATATATATATATATATATATATATATATATATATATATATATATATATATGAGTTATTAAAGAAATTTGAAACGAACTTTAACTTTTAAAAAGTTTTAATATTGACATTTAACCGTAATATTCTACTCTCTCTCTCTCTCTCTCTCTCTCTCTCTCTCTCTCTCCTCAATTACTTTCACACACACACACACACACATATATATATATATATATATATATATATATATATATATATATATATATATATATATATATATATATATATATATATATATATATATATATATATATATATATAGGTGAAATACCAAGTATAAAAATATGCAAGGACAAAAAATTTGGAAAATTGATGAAAGAAAAGTGTTTCAAAGTCTACCTGTAGATTTACTTAATAGAATGAGCATATCAGTCATGACTATGGTAAGATAACCGAACAAAGAAAGAATACAAGTATGAATAAAGATGATTCAAGCAAGATCTTCTCAAAGAAGATGTGCAATTAGAAACATCAGAATTTGTGTGTGGAATGAAACTACGGAAGTGCAGGATAGGTAATGCAACAGGTTCAAAAAACTCATTTAAAGATGAGAAATTTAAAAGAAAAAACTCCTCGTTTCACCCTTGTAAGAAGTTCTATGTTTGGAACCGGCCCAGATAATTGATGAGCACTTCAGATCTTTAGAATAAATATCAATTTGATTTTGAAGAAAAGAAAGATGGAAGAACAACAGCGAAATAATCCAATGGAAATTAGAGTTAAATGCTTGATGAAGAAGTTAAACTTTCTAAGAAGGTAATACAGGTGTGAGGTTGCAGAAAGAAACAAGAAGGTGAAAAAGAAAAAAAAAAAATAAAGTTCGAGTTGACAATTTCAGTAAATTGGGAAGAAGAGGAACCAAAAATATTATCACTTTTTCTACAGAGGAAAACATTTATGAGTCAAGAATAAATTTTGCCCAATTTTTGTGTGAAATTTAAAGTAACATGAATTTTGCATTTGCAGATAACAATCATTCCCATATCATTCCTTAGGGTCGATTCCCTGTGAAGAAATGAATATGAGGAGTTAAATTAACATTTATGGATCCTTAATTAAAAGAGAAAGAAATGAAATAAACTTATATATATATATATATATATATATATATATATATATATATATATATATATATATATATATATATATATATATATATATATATATATATATATATATATATATATATATATATATATACAAAAAGAACACTATAACCGTGTTTTGCTTTATAATTAAAACCCCACAGGAAAATTAAAACACAAATTTTTAAAAAAGAGCGAGGCTTTCGAAGGAACAACTGTCCTTCCTCTTTCAGGCTCAAGTTTAATACTTATTAAACTTGAGCCTGAAAAAGGAAGGACGGTTGTTCCTTCGAAAGCCTCGCTCTTTTTTTTAAAAATTTGTGTTTTAATTTTCCTGTGGGGTTTTAATTGTATATATATATATATATATATATATATATATATATATATATATATATATATATATATATATATATATATATATATATATATATATATATATATATATATATATATATATATATATAGAGAGAGAGAGAGAGAGAGAGAGAGAGAGAGAGAAGAGAGAGAGAAAGAGCAAAATCCTAAATATAGACTGAAAATAAATAATAAAAATATTTTCAATTGAATTTTGGCTTTTATTTCTATAAAAGATAAATAAAAGGTATTGTCTTTGGTATCAAATTTATTTGGATTTCTCTCCTACGTAAAAATCAAACCATTTTTCTCTCTCTCTTTTTGAGCTTCACAGAATTCATCTTGTGAAATCGAACTTTTTCGGAAATATTAATTCTATTTGTTTGATTTGATTTCCCTTGGAATGATTACTGCTTAGGCCGAGGAGGAGGGAGAAGATGAAGGGGAAAGGGTTCTTCGAAGTGAGTAGAGAATATATATGAGGTTTTTTTCTGGAATGTAGCCGTACAGTCCATTTTCCTTCCTCACAATAAAAATTCATAAACCTTTATTAACTATGCTTGTTCTCGTATTATTCGTTGCGGTGACGCTACCTTCAGAATACCGTCGATTTCAAACTCTAGAACATTATGCCTCTTGCGTTTCATTCTGAAATCGTGCTAAATCTATTCCTAAAATATTAAAATATATTTAAAATGGAGGAAAGCCAATGCAGGTTTTGCCAAGCAAAACACAACTTCGCTCTAAGATGGTTCCTGGTAAGGGAGACGCTCTAGCCGCCCTCCGTCAGCGGTGCTCATATTTTGCGAGGAGTCGGCAAATGGTATCCGTGCTTGCAAGGATTTCATGCACAATCTGTAACTGGGTCTGATGGTCACGTGGTGTGACATGGCGATTACGGTATGCCCTCAGCCGTAGATATTTGTATTCGATGGCCTTTCTTGCACGTTGCCTACCTTGGCCAGACCTCCTGGCTTGATAAAGTGTCACTTGGTACCTCTGTACCACCCTTGCAATGGTGGTATGGGCCAGCACGAACCGTCTGCCCAGTTCGCGTTGCCCATATCCTTCTGTTAACAGTGTAGTGATTGCGACACACACATATGGTGTTAAACGACCCAAAACCCTCTCCATAGCACTTACACAAACTTTAACAGTGAAATAGTCTTGAAGGTCACCATACCTTTGACCTAACCTATCCAGGTAAGTGATGTAGTGATTTGGTTGGGTCGACCTTTATCCGTATAGCGTAGATATCGCAACACAGGCGCACCCAGCACTGCTAACCTGCAATGTGTGGATAGGCACTGGCACACACAATGGTCTTCATGCCTGCCGGCTTTGTAGGTGGTGCGTTAGTTTTGCTGAGTATATGTATATATATATATATATATATATATATATATATATATATATATATATATATATATATATATATATATATATATATATATATATATATATATATATATATATATATGTGTGTGTGTGTGTGTGTGTGTGTGTGTGTGTGTGTGTGTGTGTGTGTGTGTGTGTGTGTGTGTGTGTGTGTATACAAGTTATAAGACTTTTAAAGTCTAATGCAATGTTTTGACAAGGCTATATTAACCATTAAAATTTAATTAATTTTTTTGTTTCTTTATAAAGGCAATTAATTACTTTAGTTTATTTTTTCCTTCTGTTGCCATGGCAACGACGCCTACTTTGCCTGTTCGCGGGAAAATGAAATTACGCGCTTCGAGCGATGACTTCTTTTCAATGTTGAGTGACAATAAAACAACCATAATGGTAATGATGGGAATGGCAATAATGAAGATGATAGTGAAAATAATGACAAAGATGGTGATGGTAATAATGATAGAAATGTGCATATATATATATATATATATATATATATATATATATATATATATATATATATATATATATATATATATATATATATATATATATATATATATATATATATATATATATATATATATATATATATATATATATATATATATATATATATATATATATATATATATATATATAACTTTCTTAGTAGAATATTGCAATTATCTTTCTGATTCCTCTTCATCACGCACTTCTGACATTTTGAAAAAAAATGTCAACTCTAACTTCTCTTCGTCGTTCCCTATTTTTGTATCTTCTAACGGTAAAACTGTCATTTTGCATTCTGCTAAAGGTAGACAGTTTTCAATCTTCTGACTATAGACATATTGCTTAAATCACTGTTCTTTCTAAAGTTTTCGAATCTATCCTTAACAGGGAGATATGGAAACATCTCGATTCTTCTAATCTTATCTCTGATCGCCAGTATGGATTTCGTTAGGAACGCTCTACTTATAACCTCCCTTTCCTCTGACTCTTGGTCCTCTGCTCTTGGTCATTTTAGTAAATATTTTGCTGTGGTGCTAGGTATATTGCCTTCGACAGAATATGAACCAAAGCTTTTGATTTCTAAACTTTTTCCTTTCTGAATCTGGCCTCCATTCTGTGGCCTTTTCTCTGATTTCCTATCCAGTCGTTCTAAACTGTAGTAAACGACCACAGTTTATCCCTTAAATCTGCTGTAGTTTTGTTCATCAGGGATTTGTTTTATCCCTAACTTTTTATCTGTTGATAATAATTAATGACCATCATCCATCACCTCCTATGACAATAACTAAATCTTTCATTACTATTTTTCAATTTGAAAGACGTCTTATCCTGTAACCATTAGTCGACCGTAGGAGGATGGCCTTGGAGTAACTAACCTCTGATCTTTCTTGAATTTCTAACTGGGATAAAGAAAACAGGATTGATTTCAATGCATCAAAAACCCAGATCCTTAATTTATCTACCCAACATTAATCTTCCGCTCATCTATAATAAATTCTTCGAAAAAAATTCTAATCTTCTGTATTTAATATTCTTGGTGTTCCTTTTTCTCGTTATGTCCCTTGGAAGAATCCCATTATTTCTCTTTCAAAATAAACTTCTAATTGGTTTTGTATTTACAGACGCCAGACTTTATTAGTAGAGTATAAATAAGATTAAGAAAAAAGGTTAAGTCTGAAGTTAGAGAGTTGAATAGAGAAAGAATGAGACTGTGTTAAAAGGTGTGCTGTATGAGCCTTTCTTAGTGGAGGTGGTATGCGACTGGAGAGTTCAGATGAGCAGTATTCGTTGTAATAGCGATAGTGTAGAGAGAGCGACACAAAAGTTGGTTGCTGTTTATAGGGGTGGAAGTCGCACATCTATGATGCATGCCTCACATATCTAGAGGTGGTTAAACTTACTTAGTTCATAAAAGCTTCTATGACTTTTCATCTTAACTTGTTTTTGCACTCAATAACTTTATTCAGACTCTTTCCCCTCCCCCCCTTCTCGAATTGATGTGTCACTCACGCTACAATATCGCTATTACAACAGACACTGTTTTTAATATATATATATATATATATATATATATATATATATATATATATATATATATATATATATATATATATATATATATATATATATATATATATATATATATATATATATATATATATATATATATATATAGAAGGGACTAGGGAGTCGGTTTCTTTTTGCATTCTTTAATTTTGAAACCTTTTATTATATAGTAAAAATATATTTTTAAATCCGAATCCAGCTCCAATAAAAAAAAATTTTTTTGTTCCGGTTTCTGCTCCATCTAAACTCCGACTCAGTATCTGTCTACGGCTCCGGCCACGGCTCCGGTTCCGGCTTCGGCTATCCGGCCACGGACCTGGCTACAGCTACTGCTCCGGTTCCGGCTTCGACCACGGCTCCGGCTACGGCTCCGGTTCCGGCCACTGCTCCGACCACGGCTCCGGTTCTACAGCTCTTTTAGGAACTAAAAAAGAACAAACGGACTAAATGATTTAAAAGAAGAAAAAAAAATTTGAACTTTTTATCGATTCTTTTTTTTCCTGTTTTTAAATTTTTAATAATTTATTTCTCCTTCAGGTTCTTTTATTCTTGATCTCCTTCTATGCCTTCTTCTGCGCGTAAAGCTTCCTTCTTAAGAATAGATCCTCTTCTTCCTCTTCTTCAGTCCTTTTGAGAAGCCTGAGGACTTCTTGCAATGAGTAATTCGTTTTAAGTGGTCTCAACTTTTTTTTTTCTTGTTTTAAAATATTAAAACTCACATTCGAAAACATGTTCGTATATATGAATTAATTGGTCAATAATTAAGGTCTGCTAACTCTCTCGCAGATCAAATACATTAAACATCATAGTTTAAAGTCTGCTATAAAGGAATTGAACCCTGGCCCTAAAGTACAAAAGCAAAAAATGCAAAAAATATGAATTAATGTTATTCTTTTTTACTTCCCTTCGTCAAACTCAAAAAAAAAAAAAAAAAAAAAGGAGGGGGAACTTCTTTGGTAGTTTCTTAATATAATCCACACGGGGAATCGAACCAACATCTTTAAGCAAGTGAGTCAAGCAGTCTACCGTTATTCCACGGTAATATCCATAAACTGTTTTTAATTTTTCATTTTATTTTTTTAATTATTTAATTTTTTAATTTTTAATTTTCTTTAATTTCTCTAAACTAATGAATTTAGTGAAATTCTATATATAACTAATATATATATATATATATATATATATATATATATATATATATATATATATATATATATATATATATATATATATATATATATATATATATATATATATATATATATATATATATAGAGGTATTGTCTTATAATGAATGATTTAATTAACGGTTAAAAGATTGTTTAATAAAATTAATAAATTTTTGAAAATGACTTTAAAATTAAAAAAAAAATTTGGGTTTGAATATTTAATTTTGTAACTGGAGATGCCATTTAAGTGCAGTATTAATTTGCCTGGAGAGAGTTTTGTGTGTGTGTGTGTGTGTGTGTGTGTGTGTGTGTGTGTGTGTGTGTGTGTGTGTGTGTGTGTGTGAGAGAGAGAGAGAGAGAGAGAGAGAGAGAGAGAGAGAGAGAAGAGAGAGAAAAAAAGAAAGAAAGAGAGAGAAGAGAGAAAGAAAGAGAGAGACAGAGAAGAGAGAGAGAGAGAGAGAGAAAGAGAGAGAAGAGAGAGAGAGAGAGAGAGAGAGAGAGAGAGAGAGAGAGAGAGAGAGAGAGAGAGAGAGAGAGAGAGAGAGAGAGAGAGAGAGAGAGAGAGAAGCAGGCAAAGTTGTAAGGGAGGAGAGGGGGAGAGGAAGCTGAAGACGGAAACGATAAATATATATTTCAATAAAAGAATGGACGTATTTTCTAAGCCACTCACCCTACGTCAAATTCCTTCAAAAAAAAAAATTCGGTTTTGAAAATTTGGGCAGTCCTTCTGGCACTACAAGTATACGAAGTAAATGTCCCCTTTTTGTATACAATTTAATCCTCTCGTACCGAAGTCCTTATGAATACTCATACTTATATATATATATATATATATATATATATATATATATATATATATATATATATATATATATATATATATATATATATATATATATATATATATATATATATATATATATATATATATATATATATATATATATATATATTATATAAATATATATTACAAATATCTACGTGACATTCGAAATTCATGATTTTTGACCAATAGAAGATATAGGATCCCATTGATACAGGAAATATTAAAAGAGATTTCTGACCGGAGGTTCATATGTATATTCCGATAGCCTTACCCCTTTCGTTCTACACTTCTATTCCCCCACTTCGTCTCCCTCCCATTCCGTCACCCAAATTTCAACTGGAAAAAGGCGGGCAGAATAGCCAATAACTGAAAGATATTTCAGGAGATGAATAATACACATGTAAATACTTTTCTTTCTTCTGCAAACGATTTATGGAGGCGAGAAGAAAACCTTGAAGGGAGGTTAGAAATTCAAAATCCGCCCCGGCAAAGCCTATGTGATACCGCCTTCCGGACGCCTATAGAGAGGAGTCCCTTATAGTGCAGAGGGAAGTCGTAGGAACATGTAAGATAGAGAAAATTAGTGGTGAAAATTTAGATGAAATCGTTAGTCATGAGAAATGAGAAGATGTAATAATCTTGAAATCAAAAAGGTAAAATGAATAGTGAGCTACAAATTTCAGATAATGAAAGTTGTGCGTTTATACTTTAAATGTGAATGCAATGGATTTCCTTGTTCCAAATGTGCAGAGGGCGGAATTATTTACTTTTTACATATTTACATAGTATACAGACACACAATTCCCACCGACACAGATTATTTACATTTACCCATAGGTGCACTTAAATAAACAACCATATATAAGTATATAAGTTATTTAAGCAAAATATAGGGCCAGATTTTTATATTTCCATAACTTACAAACACTACCCCTTCTACTAAATTTAAGGAAGAGAAAATAATATGCTTACCAAGTATTATTATCCATGCTCAATAAAATACAATATACTTACAAGTGATTTTTTCTCAAATTTCATCTGCACCTACTAGGAGGGGGTTACTATTCCCAACATGCTCTCTATAAAATGGTAATATTTTGTTCATTAATACCTGCTATTTAAATAAATCTTATCCGTGAAAGAAAGTTTATAAAAAACTTCAATATTTTATACACAAAAGTTTTTGAGAAGGGAGATTATATCCGACACATCAGTCCTCGAATAACCTTAAAGCCTTTGTTTTAAACACTTACACTTATGCACCAGCCAATTGCCATAGCGTTTCGGGCTTTTACTGATTACTGCCTTCCTCCCCACGAGGTACCCCTGGCCTTTCCTCGGGTATCAATACCAATTCCCTGGCGAAAGGAAAAAACACACTTGATTGGTGTTCAGGAGACAAGAAGGATAGTAACTTCATTACAAGATCTATTAGGATCTTTGACCATTCAATTTGGAGTGGTCATTGGCGCATCTCGAGAGGGGTCTTCTCTTCATCCCTTCTCTTTGTCATATAACCTGGGAACAGTTGAAAGAACAATAAGGTTTCAACTCAAAGTAAACTGTGGTTTCTTGCCAGATTTTAAGCTGAAGAAATCTCACATTTAATTACATTTTTTAACAATTTCCTCATCTCACTGTCAAATTATCTACCTTTTTAAAATGCTTTAGCTCTCAGATGTCAAGCTCTCATCCTCGCCGATGCCAACAATTCATTGCCAACAATTCATCGGTTTTTTAACCTCTGGAAGCCCGTGAGGATATTCGTTTTAAGTAACATCTGCTTCCTTCGGGAAATCCTGCTCATCTCCCTAACGTCTTTTCTTTGTCGTAGGAATTCAAAAATTCCTCAACACCCCTAATGTCCTTCCTACTCTTTCAGATTTATTATGCAGATCCTGTAACAACAGATCATTGATTAATGAAATTGGATTGCAGAATTTCCAGGAAACAACCCATCAAAATTTCAAAGGTGGTTTTTAAAATTCTGCAATGACTCATCACAAAGTTGTGTATATATATATATATATATATATATATATATATATATATATAACTATATTATATATTATATATATATATATATATATATATATATATATATATATATATATATATATATATATATAATATATATATATATCTCATTCTTTTCATATAGCTCAGAAATAGCTACAAACTCACTAATACCCTTACAAGCGTACACATTCACTTACATTTAAATATATTAGATAAAAAATACATGCATGGATACATGTACATTCATAGATATGTACACACACATTGAAAGAGAGAAAAGCTAAAGTCATGCGGACTGCAGTAGAACCGCCTTTAAAGGGGAAACTTCGAGACGGAAAGGGCGGGAATTCTGGACACTTCAATTTTAGTTCTTTTAAGCAACTTCCAAAGAAGACCTTGAATATTTCTCATCAATTATTGCTATTATTAATATTAATTAAAGGCGTCTTCTTCTTCTTCTTCTTCTTCTTCTTCCTCTTCTTTTTCTACGTTTTCTTCTTTTCTTGTTGTTGTTAATGATGCTGTTGTTGTTGTTTTTTCTTCTTTAACTTATTCTTTTTTACTTCTTCTTCTTCTTCTTCTTCTTCTTCTTCTTCTTCTTCTTCTTCTTCTTCTTCTTCTTCCTCTTTTTTTTCTTTTCCATCTCCTTCTCCTCTCTCTGTCTCTTTTGCGTGATAAATTGAAGAAACCATCCCAAAAACGTATAAATGTTGGAAGAGAAAAATTT
>SEYY01001151.1:37500-40000 GCA_009176605.1 Armadillidium nasatum | reverse complement strand
GAAGTGAAAAACCACTGGTCGAAATGACTTGAAAATTGAGCTGTATATTCACAATTCAAATTGCCACAAACGCTAAGTAATGATTTTTGATATCTGCTATAGGAAAAAAGCTATATGTCCTTGAATGACCAACTGTAAAAAAAATTCTAAAATTTTGAAAATTTACCTTTCAGGACAAATTTTTTTAATTAAAAAACCACGTAAAACTTTTTAAATTTTTGGTGAATGCATTAATACATCATTCAATGTTCTTTATTATTTTCTAGATATAGCCTCTCAAAGTTCGACAGTTTTAAAAAAAATTTAAAATTTTGAAATTTTGAGAGGCTATATCTCAAAAATAACAAATAGTATTGAATGATGTATTGAGAGAAAGTTGTAGCCCTATACCTCCTCTATATATCCACAAAAATTTAAAACGTTTTACATGTAGCAATTTTTAATTTTTTGTCCAGATGAGGAAGGGTAAATTTTCCAACATTTTCAAAACAGCCCGAAATTCAAGGGCATATCTTTTTTCCTAAAGTAGATATCAAAAATAGCCAAATAGCGTTTGTAGCAATTGGAACTGTGAATATACAGTAAAATATTCAGATCATTTCGAAGAGTAGTTTGTCCCCGCTATTCACTTTTTCTGGGGTAAATTTACCCAAAAATTTTCAAACCGTTATAGATACAGAAAACCGTCAAAAATCGAGTTTTTCTTAGATTGTTGAATTGCATAGATTCTCCAAATTTAAAATTAATCGGTCAAGAATTAAAAAAGTGATTTTGAAATTGAACCCTCCCCTTAGGATCAACAATGAGAACAAAATGATTTCATGTATAGTCTTTCCTACGTGGGTGGCATTGCAGTCACCAAATTGTATTTGTATAAAATTGATGAACAATGGAAGGAGGAAGTTTTACATAAGGAAGGAAGTTTTTCTTCACTTTGAAGAACTTCCAATTTTATTTTCATTCGAAAACACTAATTTGAATTTGAACTGAAGGTAATTTCTTTTTAATATGCATTAAATTCTACGCTTAATTTCACAACTCATTCTCCCCATAAAAGGTAATTTCATTTACAGGATATCTTTTGGTACTGTTAATACAGTAGAGGATTTCTGAAGAAATTTTAAATTAAGTTGATTCCTAAATACTTTATCAATTTCGAATCCAAGGAATCCATTTTTTAGAAATAGGATTTTTATTAGGTTAATTAAATTGATTCGAGAAATTAATGTATATTGATGAGTTCTTGTATGCTCTATCGAAAGCGTTTTAACTAAATTAATTTTATATAAAATTAATTTTAAAATTTATTTAATATAATATATATATATATATATATATATATATATATATATATATATATATATATATATATATATATATATATATATATATATATATATATATATATATATATCACTTCTCACCAGACGCGTAGTTAGGGCATAGCCCTGTCTCTCGCGAAGCCTCTCCAGACAGATCTGTCCATATACAGTCCCCTCTCTTCAACCTCCTCCAGCGTCACTCCCCTTCTAGCGATAGCTTCTGCCACTCCATCCCTCCATCGTCTCCTCGGTCTTCCAGCTGGTCTCCTTCCCTCCGGCTGCCAGTTGTAAAATCTTGCCGGATATCTCGCGTCATTCATCCTTTTCATATGTCCGTACCAGCTCAGCTGTCCGCCTCTCCGCCACTTCACTCCACGACTCGACGTCAAGCTCTCTCCTAATATTTACACTCCTCATTCTGTCCAACCTAGTCACTCCCCTTATCAGACGCAGAGCTCTCATTTCCGCCGCCTCCACTCTGCTTCTGGTTCTGGTAGTCAAAGTCCAAGCCTCAGATCCATACATCAGAACAGGTCTTAGTATCGATGTATATATCAGGGTTTTCACCTTTCTTGGTATATGCCTTGTCCTTTAACAGAGGGTACAGCCGTCTCAACACCCCAGAGAACTTCTCGATTCTGCCTTCTATCTCCTGTGCCATCTCCCCATCAGAGTTCACAGTCACCCTAAATAGTTGAACTTCTGTGTCTCCGCTAACCTCACCCCATCCAACATCACCACAACCTCCTCCTGTCCCCTCGCAATTCTCATCACCTCCGTTTTACCCTTATTTACCTTCATCCCCACTCTCCTGAACACCTCTCCCCACGTTTCCATTGCCTGCTGCAAAGTCTCTCTGCTCCTTGTCACAACCGCTATATATATATATATATATATATATATATATATATATATATATATATATATATATATATATATATATATATATATATATTATATATATATATATATATATATATATATATATATATATATATATATATATATATATATATATATATATATATATATATATATATATATATATATATATATATATATATATATATATATATATATATATATATATTATATATATATATATATATATATATATATATATATATATATATATATATATATATATATATATATATATATATATATATATATATATA
>SEYY01001151.1:30000-35000 GCA_009176605.1 Armadillidium nasatum | reverse complement strand
ATATATATATATATATATATATATATATATATATATATATATATATATATATATATATATATATATATATATATATATATATATATATATATATATATATATATATATATATATATATTCAATATACGAACATTAGTTTCTTTTTTTTAATTTTTTTTTCCTTCTTTATTTATTTTTTTTTTTTTTTTACAGAACACTCACGGGCAGAAGCCCTTTTCAAGGAGGGGGCACACACAAAAAGGAAGAAAACTCACTCAAACACAGACACAGTTGATTTAGTGGTTCTAAGGATGTATATATATATATATATATATATATATATATATATATATATATATATATATATATATATATATATATATATATATATATATATATATATATATATATATATATATATAATATTATATATATATATTGAAATTGACATTGTGATTGACTTTTTAGAATATAGCAAAGAATGAGGAAAAAATTAAAGTTTGAATTTTTGATTTGGATTTCCTCTTTTACAATCTTCTGACTTAACAAAAAGGATTTTTTTTTTTTTTTTTTTTTTTTTTTTTTTTGCATTTAACATTTTAAATAACATAATTATTCCTTCCATCGTCTCCCCTTGGGGAGTGATTTTGTAATTATATTGACATTCTTCATATAATTTTTATGCCGTCTTTTTCAGTTTCAATAGCAAAAAACATATAAAAATAAATTAATGAATAAAAAATAAATAAATAAATTAAAAAATAAATAAATTAAAAGGAATAATTAAGAAAAGAAGAAATTTTAGAAAGTTTAAAAAAAAAATAAAACTCATCTTTAAATACCCTTATTAAAATATATATTAACACTTGACCTCAAACAAATTCATGTCAATTTGACTTCAAAGAGACGTATCTCAATTTGACCTCAGTTTGACCTCCTCTCATCAAAGTCAGAAATCTTTGAAGCATTTCTCCTTTCTCTCCATTTATCAAATTATTTTCAAATTAAAAATAAGAGAAAAAAAATTCTTTACCTTTGAAAACAAAAAAAGATTTTTTATACATTAAACAATTTCCTTTCAACTAGAATTACATTACTGCAATATTATTATTATTATTATTATTATTATTATTATTATTATTATTATTATTATTATTATTATTATTATTATTATTATTATTTTATTTTTACTGTCATTATTATTATTATTATTATTATATATTATTATTATTATTATTATTATTATTATTATTATTATTATTATTATTATTATTATTATTATATTTATTATTATTATTATTATTTTTTATTATTTTTATTATTTTTATTATTTTTTTTTTTTTTTTTTTTTTTTTTTTTTTTTTTTTTTTTTTTTTTTTTTTTTTTTTTTTTAATATTTATATTATTTTTATTTATTATTATTATTATAATTATTTATTATTATTTATTATTATTATTATCATTATTATTTTTAAAATTTTTATTATATATTATTAATTATTATTTATTTATTATTATTATTATTATTATTATTATTATTATTATTATTATTATTATTATTATTATTATTATTATTATTATTATTATTATTATTATTATTATTATCCTAATTATAAAGTGAATTTTGAAATTTGAATTTCTGTATAAAAATTAATAGGAGCAATTTCATATTAATATTTCGTAAATTAATTTATGAAATATTTTAAATGATTTCAAAAATAGTTCTTGACATATTTTAAATATTAAAATATATTTTGAATTATTATTATTAATATTATTACTATTATTATTAATGTTATTATTATTACTTTTATTATTATTAATATTTTTATTTTAATTATTATCATTATTATTTAGTTTAATTGTTATTATTGTTATTATTATTATAATCATAATTATTATTATTATTTTCATATTATTACTTTATTATTATTAAATTTTAATTATTATTAATACTATTATTATTATTACTTTCATAATTATTGTTATTATTTTTGTTATTATTATTATTATTATTATTATTACTATATTATTTTTTATATTATTATTATTATTATTATTATTATTATTTTATTATTTATTATTATTATTATTATTATTTTAATGTTTCCCCTAATATTTTAGGTCTTAGAAAAAAGTGTAAGAACTTTTGGGATTGAACCGTTTCCCCTTATTTTTCATTTTCTTCGTTGTTTATATCCTCCCCCCTTCTCCCCACTTCGTGAATTCTGAGTTTTATTCTTTATTCCTTCACTACAGCTGTTCTTTGTAAGAAAAGAAAATGACAAGGAGGTTTCCACGTCTCTTCTAATCATTTGTTTTCAATCAAACTTCAAGAACAATGAGTTGATATGTTTAATTGTCTGTCCGATTTGAAAGAACATTTGACATTTGAAAGGAATCGAACATTTTTGTTATAATGTAATAATGTTTGAATATATATACATATTAAATTGCATGTGAAGCTCAAAAAATAAAATACAAATAATTTTCTTTTCGTTGTCTTCACATATTTCTAATAAAATAAAATTATTATTTGATTGTTCACAAAAATTTTCCCTCATTTAATTTAAATGAATCAATAGGCCGTATAATTAAAAAGATTCCAGTGAAATTTATTTTAATTAAAGATCTATTTTAATATTTACAGCTACTTACCACACTTATCTTCACATTACTTTCTTTATTTCTACTTAAGAAAACATAAACTCGATTCATCATCTCAGTATCTATTAATAAGGTTTAAAAATTTTGATAGTATTTATTAACTTAATTACTGCACATAAAAAGGAATAAAAAGTTGCTTCACCAAGTCACTTCATATATAATAATTATTTTCAATTAATTATCTTTTTTTAGTTTAATGAAAAAATAATAAAATTATTACTCAATGAAAACAATATTAATTTTTCTAAACTTAAATAAGATTCACTTAAAAGAGAATGAACAGAAAAATTCCAAATTTTTGTCCACTACCTAAAAAACTTTTCTCTAAATTTTTTTTTCACTTTTCTTTCAATCAAACTTTACGCCATGAAATTAATATTTCCGTTTCACTCCGTTGCCCTTTGGCTTTTTCCCTTTCGTTTTTCACTTTCTCAGAGGGTCTCTAGTGTACCCTCGTCGCATATTGGAGTGTCTATGCTCCCATTACCTCTCCACTCCATTTCTTTACAGCTCCCACAAGTTAACAAGCGCTTAATCATACATTACCTTTTTAAGCAAAACTAAAAAGAAAAAACAAAGCTGCCCGTGAGATAATGCCCCCAAAGAATGCTAAACATATTGAAAGTCCTCCGATAGAGTCTAGCACAGAGCTTTGATTTCGGAATATATCCTTCTCTCTGTGACCTTCTTTCTGATTTCCATTCTCGTCGTTCTATAGCAGCTGCTGTAGACGGCCACCGATCTTCCTTTAAATCTATTAATAGTGGTGTTCCTCAGGGATCTGTCCTATTCCCAGCTCTTTTTCTAATTTTCATTAATGACCTTCACTCGATTCCTTCATCATCTATCCACTCCTCTGATTCCACCCTTCATTATTCGGACCTTCGTTCTTTTATGTTGATGAAAAAAAGATTTCTCCGCCTGTCTTTACTTAGAAGTTTAAAAATGAAAATAATAATTTTTAATGATAGAAAGAAATGCATATAAAACTTTTTTTGAGCTTCTTTTTTATTTATTTAATAAATGATATATAATATATATATATATATATATATATATATATATATATATATATATATATATATATATATATATATATATATATATATATATATATATATATATATATATATATATATATATATATATATATATATATATATATATATATATATATATATATATATATAGAGAGATAGAGATAGATAGATAGCGTCCTTTATGATTTTTACGCTTTGAAAATAACGTCTCATCTATTTGAAAAGTGAAGTCACGTCCTCCAATTGGCTCAGAAGTTGACACTGAATTGGCACAAACCTAGAGAAAATAGTTTTATGTAAATCGTGAGCTAACAACCTAACCTAACCTAACCTAACCTAACCTAACCTAACCTAACCTAATCAAAAAAATAATTTATTATCAATAGCAATTTTGTATTTCTGAAAACATCTCACTGCATCAGTTTCATTTAAAATATTCTTATGAAACCAACAGAAATTATATTCACAATTCATTTTCAACGATCCACATCTTTAACATTAAATCGAGAATTTGAGTGAAATAAATTAATTTTAAATTTTCTTTTGCAAAAATTCCTTGCGGTGAAGAGCAAAAATTGTTAAAAAAAGACGTATTTTTAAATTAATAATAAAATTACAATCAAATACCAATCTTTCCGATCTAAATATTTTTTCATCAACATAAAAGAACAAAGCACCCATTATTCTTTTTCACCTTGAAAGACGTCCCTCCCTACAGCAGTTTATTGACGCAAGAAGGGCGACCTTGAAGCAACTGACCTCTGATCTTTCTCGTATTTCGAATTAGGGCAGAGGAAACATGGTCGTTTTCAATCCCTCAAAAACTCAATTCCTCCATCTTTCTACTCGACACAACTTTCCACACAACTATGACATCTTCGAAAACACTTGACTCAAACCTTCATCTGTCCTCAATATTCTTTGTATTTCTTTTTCTCGTGATCTTTCTTCGAAGGATCATATTGATTCTCTTTCTAAACAAGCTTCCAAGATGTTGGGTGTTCTGAGGCGCTTTCGTGATTTTTTTTACGCTGTCCCAGTTGTTTGCTATTTATTGGGGTGTTGTATAAAGTAAGTCTCACACATCTAGGGTAGTTTCACACATACAGCTTTTTTTCGAAAAGGTGGAGTCTAGGGGTTTTTGTTTTATAAACTCTTTTGCTCTTTCTAACTCTCTCCAATCTCTTTCTGACCGGCAAATTATTGTGTCATTCTCTCCATACTATCGCTATTCCAACGGACATTGCTCTTCTGAACTCTCACGTCGCATTCCTCTACCATTGAGAAGGGCTAGTGCGACAAGATTTCTACATA
>SEYY01001151.1:15000-20000 GCA_009176605.1 Armadillidium nasatum | reverse complement strand
AGGAAATGTCATTCCTTTATAATTATTAAATATTAATTAATTGTTATAATTAATATTATTATGAATATTATAATTAAAATATTTTAAAATTTTAAAATTTTAATATTTTAAAAATACAAAGATAATAAGTGAAAAAAGATATAAATGCAGTTACAGGAATGTGAAAGAATTAGATACAAAAAGGTTTTTTGGGTTCAAAAAAAGATAGTATCAATTTTAGTCCACTAACTAAACTATTATGTGTTATGCCATTCTTTGGGAAAGCATAGTAGTAACTGAAAAGCCTTAACTATATATATTATATATATATATATATATATATATATATATATATATATATATATATATATATATATATATATATATATATATATATATATATATATATATATATATATATATATAATATATATATATATATATATATATATATATATATATATATATATATATATATATATATATATATATATATATATATATATATATATATATATATTATATATATATATATATATATATATATATATATATATGGCTTAGTAACACTTTTTAATTTTGAAAGTCAATCACATCTTGATATCGATTTTGTTAAAAGTTTGCATTATTATTATTTTTATTATTATTATTATTATTATTATTATTATTATTATTATTATTATTATTATTATTATTATTATTATTATTATTATTATTATTATTATTATTTATTATTATTATTATTATTATTATTAT
Source organism: Armadillidium nasatum (assembly GCA_009176605.1). Taxonomy (NCBI): domain Eukaryota; kingdom Metazoa; phylum Arthropoda; class Malacostraca; order Isopoda; family Armadillidiidae; genus Armadillidium; species Armadillidium nasatum. The sequence continues at coordinate 19,265 of SEYY01001151.1, read as the reverse complement.
TATTATTTATTAATTTTTATTTTTATTTTTAAATTATTATTATAATTATTTATAATTACTATATTATTATTTATTATTATTAATTATTATTATTATTATTATTATTTATTATTATTATTATTATTATTTATTATTATTATTATTATTATTATTATTTTTTTTTTTTTTTTATTTTTTTTTAAATTTTAAAAAAACAAATGATTATTTTTTATTCAAATATTGAAACTTTTAAAATGTAAAAAATAAATTTAAAATATTTTTTAATTGAAAGTGAAAATTAAATTTAAATGACTATATATATATATATATATATATATATATATATATATATATATATATATATATATAATATATATATATATATATATATATATATATATATATATATATATATATATATATATATATATATATATATATATATATATATATTATATATATATATATATATATATTATTAATATTATATTATTAAAATTATTTAATTTATTAATTATTATTTAATTTATTAATTTTATTTTTTTAATTTTTTTAATTATTTTTTATTTTATTAATTAGGATGATAATTACCTTTTATTGTGAAGTAATTTAAGTTCTCTAATTATCTTACTATTATTATTATTATTATTATTATTATTATTATTATTATTATTATTATTATTATTATTATTATTATTATTATTATTATTTATTATTATTATTATTATTATTATTATTATTATTATTATTATTATTATTATTATTATTATTATTATTATTATTATTATTATTATTATTATTATTATTCATTATTATTATTAGTATTATTATTATTATTGCTATTATTACTACTGCTACTATTATTATTGATTGCATTTTTTCTATTATTATTTGTAGTAGTTTAATATTAATTCTTATTAGTTATAATTACTTTTATTAATATTTTTATTTTTGCTTTTATTGTATATTATTATTATTACTATTAATATTATAGTTATTATTTCTTCTTCATCTTCTTGTTCTCGTTCTTGTTCTTGTTCTTGTTCTTGTTCTTGTTCTTGTTCTTCTTCTTCTTTTCTTATATTATTATTATTATTATTATTATTATTATTATTATTATTATTATTATTATTATTATTATTATTATTATTATTATTATTATTATTATTATTATTATTATTATTATTATTATTATTATTTATTATTATTATTATTATTAATTATATTCCAATTTATTATATTGCTTATCATTAATTTATTTTGCAAGATCTAATTCTTCATTTATTTCTAGAGGATTTAATGATGAAAATTATTTTTTGTAAAAAATTTCAAAATTTCTGAAGGTCATAATTTTGATGAAGCCCAATTTTATTTGCAGACTTTTTGACATTCTTTTTATAAATTCATACTAATAATTTAGTCGTTTGGATTTCAAAATTTTAAGTTCAATTATTGAAAATTTAGTTTATTGCTAAATTTGTTTTAATTCTAATTTAATAGTAATTATATGTTCACATTTAGCATTTTAAGGTACCACAAAAGTTACTATTAGTTGGTAACGGTGTAAACCTTAATGGATAGACGAGTGGAGAAACTTGAAGGAAAGCGAAGAACAATTCTAATTAAGGTGGGAAGTCTGAAGATGATGTAAGAGGATGTAAAAGGATGTTATTGGATGTATGAGGATGTAAGAGGATGTAAAAGGATGTAAGGGATGTATGAGGATGTAAAAGAATATAAGAGGATGTATGAGGATGTAAGAGGATGTAAGAGGATGTATGAGGATGTAAGAGGATGTAAGAGGATGTTAGAGGATGTATGAAGTATGTAAATGGACATAAGAAAATGTAAAAGGCTGAAAGAGGTAAGTAAGTAACAATGTATTTTCGTTTTTTGGTAGATCCGTTACAATATCACTTAACTCAAACAGTTGAGACGATTTTCGTTGTGAAGATGTAGGGTTCGATATCTTTTGCGTAACACTGGAAGCAACATTTAAGAGATTCTCGTAAAATAATATGACAATGCCGGTAAAGTAAGAGATTTTTTTTTTTAAATAATCGTTAATGAAATTTAAACAAGGCTATGAGAAAACATTATCTTAAGTATAAAAAGTATAAAGAAATTTTGGAGAAAACAATAGGGTAAATGTTCGGAAGACGTTGGCAAACTGTTGGGGGAAGAAAGTTGTAAAACATTGATAAAAGATTTAGGCAACATCAGAGAGATATCAACCTTAAATAAATTTCATAAACTTTTTTTATACTTTTTTTGGGGGGTGGGGGGGGGGGGGGGGGGGAGGAGAGGAATTCGCGTTATTATGGGAAAGTCAAAAAAAAGACAAGAAAGAAGGGAATCCGCTAAAATAAAATATGAGGTCATAAAATTTTTTGTAAAAATAATGAAAAATAAAATTCACATAAAGAAAAAAAACTTTTATGGTTAAAATAAAAGAATATTTGATCAAAGGAATGGGCGCAGATGAATTATGTTTTACTTTTATAAATATAAAAATCGGATTTTTTCAATTTTTTTAATTTTAATTATTTTAAATATTTTTATTACTTTTTTTAAATCCATTTAATTAAATTGTTTGTTAATTTATTTATTTATTTAATTTTTTATTAATTTTTTATTAAATATATATATATATATATATATATATAATATATATATTATATATATATATATATATATATATATATATATATATATATATATATATATATATATATATATATATATATATATATATATATAATATATATATATATATATATATATATATATATATATATATATATATATATATATTATATATATTATATATATATATATATATATATATATATTATATATATATATATATATATATATATATATATATATATATATATATATATATATATAAACCGCACATACAGTCAGAACTCTCACTGCCGAAAGTAATAGAGACCTCACACTAGCCATTGAGCTTGACCTTTGATTTATTTAAGATGGTGTTCCATCACGCTTTAGTTTGGTTTACAAACGGTATCTAGATTATACGTTTCCCAAACCGTTTTATTAGTGAAGGAGAACCGATAGCGTGGCCTACATGTCTTTATAATTGTAGTAGCCCAGTATATGTTTTTTTGGGAGTCATTTACGAGATATTTTGTACGCTACACCAGTTCTCGTATTAGACGTTCTCCGAGACTTGGTAAAACAAGCTTCTTAATGAATAAACCATAAATCCTGGAACGTGTTCCATGTGAGACTCTAGCTGCTGCACGAGTATATCATTTCGAGCTACTCCTTTAAAACGGTTTAAATATTATTAAGTAGAAAGTTCTTTCAATAAAACTTGAATGCAATCATTCGTTCTTTCAAATTTCCTTTCTTCATCTTTCTTATGATTTGTAAGTTTGGGTCGATGGTTATATCGTCTTAACTTGTTAGGTTGTAATCTGAACAATATGTTTAGGTCTTCATGTTTATATATGTAGTAAAACGCAATATCATGTATATGGCCTTCAAACGTGTTCATATTCGTTTTTGGGCTTTGAAAATCCAATACAATTATTGTCCCAATTTTGACCAATCAAATAAGATACACTGTGATATATATATATATATATATATATATATATATATATATATATATATATATATAATATATATATATATATATATATATATATATATATATATATATATATATATACTTCAAGGCTCTAGCATGCGCGGAAATGGGAAAACACGAACATTATCAGCCAGAGGATCCTATGTCCAATCTCAATTAAAGAACAATCTACAGTTAAAGAATTTTCCATGTGTGATAAAGAAAATTCTCTCTTCAAAATGTCAACTTTGGTGGTTATATATATATATATATATATATATATATATAGTATATATATATATATATATATATATATATATATAGTATATATATATATTATATATATATACTATATATATATATATATATATATATATATATATATATATATATATATATTATATATATATATATATATATATATATTATATATATATATATATATATATATATATATATATATATATATATATATATATATATATATATATATATATATATATATATATATATATATATATATATATATATATATATATATATATATATATATATATATATATATATTTATATATATATATATATATATATATATATATATATATATATATATATATATATATATATATATATATATATATATATATATATATATATATATATATATATATATATATATATA
>SEYY01001150.1:47049-51165 GCA_009176605.1 Armadillidium nasatum | reverse complement strand
TCAATCCCACTCCTATGCTAAACCATTTCCGATAGTTCCTCTTCACCCTCACTCTTGATCTAAAATTCGCATATATATATATATATATATATATATATATATATATATATATATATTATATATATATTATATATATATATATATATATATATATTATATATATATATATATACTGTATGTAAAGTTGAGTTAGCTTCTTTCCTGAAGAACCTTAATCTAATTAGAAAGGTTAATACCAAGCGTTTCCACATCCTAATGTAATACAATGTGAACGTTTCATACCGTATTTCCGCCTTCAGTCTTTATAATATGAAAAGCCCTAGACTCCACCTTTTCGAGAAGAGCTCTATGTGTGGAACCACCACAGATGTGTGATGTGTTTCCCATACATGGGTAAACAACACTCATATAAAGAGCAAGCAACTGGGGTGGTGTGAAGAAATTCTGAAATCTACTCAAAACACCTAACCTCTTAGAAGCTTGTATAGGAAGAGAAGTAATGTAATCTTTCTAAGAAAGATCATAGTAAAAGAAACACCAATAATATTAAGGACAGATGAATGTTTGAGTTGTGTGATTTTGAAGAAGATAAATAGTTGTGTGGAAGATTGTGTCGAGCAGAGAGATGGAGGAATTGAGTTTTGGTGGCATTGAAAACAAAAACATTTTCTCTGCCCCAATTTGAAATGCGAGATAGATCAGGGGTTAGTTTCCGCAAGGCTACCTCCCTGTCTTCTATTAACTGCTGTTGGGAGAGCTGCCTTTCAAATTAAAAAGATTAATAAAAAGTGGAATCATCGTCATAGGAGTGGATATGAAAAAAAAAAAAAGAGAGAAGAAAAAAATTAATGAAAAGAGAAAAAAAAAAAAAAAAAAAAAAGGTTTGGGGATTAAAAAGTTTGGAAATCAAAGCTTTGCCAAAGACTCTACCGAAAGCTTTCGATAAGTCCAGCGAGATAGCAATAAATTCACCGAAATGACGAAGAGCGGAGAAACAAGAGTCAGAAAGAAGGGAAAGAAAATCACCAGTAAAGCGTTTCTTACAAAAGCCATACTGGCGAATTGAGATGTTTCCAAATATTCTGTTAAGGATGGATTCAAAATCTTTGGAAATAACGGAGGTTAAAGAAATTTGTGACGATAGTTAGAAGGTTGAGAGGGGTCCCCCTTTTTCGGCACAGGCTGAATGAGCGCACGTTTCCAGTAAGAAGAGAAGGTTGAAGTAGAAAGACATAGACGAAATAGTTTAACAAGGAAGGGTGCAAGCTCTGAAGCATAAGTTTTGAGATTCACAGAGGGATACCATCAGGACCGTACGCCTTCCAAGTGTTAAGTTTTGAGGGAGCAGAAAAGACGTCTTTAGAAGAAGAATATATATATATATATATATATATATATATATATATATATATATATATATATATATATATATATATATATATATATATATATATATATATATATATATATATATATATATATATATATATTATATATATATATATATATATATATATATATATATATATATATATATATATATATATATATATATATATATATATATATATATATATATATATATATATATATATATATATAATATATATATATATATATATATTAGTGATGGATCGGATGTCATATTTTCTAATTTGCGGATGCAGATGATGCGGATGCGGATGTCGAATTTTTGGAGCGGATGCGGATGCGGATGCGGATGTTGAATTTTCGAAAATGCGAATGCGAATGCGGATGTTAAATTTTGATGAGGATGCTCCGCTGATGCGGATGCGGATGCCATCACTTATATATATATATATATATAATATATATATATATATATATATATATATATATATATATATATATATATATTATATATATATATATATATATATATATATATATATATATATATATATATATATATATATATATATATATATATATATATATTATATATATATATATATATATAATATATATTATATATTATATAGTGATGGAGCGATACCAAAATTTTTACCGATACCGATACCGATACCTAAAAATTCCCCGAAGCCGATACCCGATACCCGATACCTGAAAATATGCCGATACTTGCCGATACTACTACCGATACCGATACTTTACTCCTATACAAATTTTTTGCTGATACCGATACCGATACCGGTATCGGAAAATATGCCGATACTTGCCGATACCGATACCGATACCGATACTTCACTCCATCCCTAATATGTATATTTTTTTTTTTTTTTTTTTATGCAAAAGTTCACATCTCACGGGCATTGCCCTATTCGAGGAGAGGAACTTTCTAGGTAGTATATACCTAGGATCCCGAAGTGGGATCGAACCGGCGCCCTCAAGCACGTGAGTCAATCACCCTAACCGTTCGAGCCACGGTAGACGGCATATATATATATATATATATATATATATATATATATATATATATATATATATATATATATATATATATATATATATATATATATATATATATATATATATATATATATATATATATATATATATATATATATATATATATATATATATATATATATATATGTGGCCCGGAGGACATTCCCCCTCGTGTTCTGAGGGAGTGTGCTTCCGAGTTGGCGCCTGTCCTCGTTCAGCTCTACTCTCTATGCCTTAATACTAATGCTTTTCCTCAATGCTGGAAGCGTGCATTTGTTCAACCGATCCCGAAAAAAGGTAGTCGCTCTGACCCTTCTAACTATCGACCTATAGCTCTCACCTGTGTTCTATCTAAAATTTTTGAAACTCTTCTCAACTCTCATTTCCTGGATCAATTGGAGTCTCATTTTCTTCTTTCTGATCACCAGAATGGCTTTCGACGCTCGAGGTCAACTGGTGACATACTTTCCTATCTTACTGATCTATGGTCTTCTGCCCTTAGGGACTTCGAGGAGTCTTGTGTGGTGGCGCTTGACATATCCAAGGCTTTTGATCGGGTGTGGCATGCGTCACTGCTCTCCAAGCTCCCCTCCTTTGGGTTTCCTCCTTCTCTTTGCTTACTATTGTTTAGTTTTCTCTCAGATCGTTCTATTTCGGCACTTGTAGATGGAGCGACCTCATCGTCCTTTTCTGTCAACTGTGGTGTTCCTCAGGGTTCTGTTTTATCTCCAACCTTATTCTTACTTTTCATTAACGATCTTCTCCACTGCACTTCTAACTCTGTTCACTCTTATTCTGATGATTCAACTCTACATTCTTCTACTCATTTCAAATCTGCTCCCTCTTTTGCTTCTAGAGCTGCTTCTCGTCTTCAACTTTCCGATTCTATTCTTGCCGATCTGGATGGGATTTCCCGGTGGGGTCATAGCAACCTTGTGAAATTCAACTCTTTAAAAACTCTACTTCTTCACATCTCCCTCTCAAAAACACCTCCTAACTTTCCTATCCTCTTTGATGGCTCTCCCGTCTCACATGTAAATAACATTAACATTCTTGGTCTAAACATAAACAACAAACTATCTTGGAAACCACATATCACAATGGTTGCTAAAGCGGCCTCTAAGAAATTGGGAGTTCTGTTCAGATTGCGAGAATTTATTTCTTCTGAACAGTTACTCCAAATATATAAGGGTCTTATTCGCCCTTGTATGGAGTACTGTTCTCACATTTGGGGGGGCTCCGGCTCCTCCTCTCTTCTGGATAGAGTTGAGTCTAAAGCTAAAAGATAAATTAACTGTCCCCTACTTTCAAACTCTCTTGACCCTCTGTCTCTGCGACGTGACGTTGGCGCGCTATCTCTTTTCTACAGGTACTACAATGGCAGGTGCTCGAGGGAATTGGCCTCTCGCATTCCTCCACCATTGCGTCGTCCTCGTTGCACAAGGGGTGCCCAGCTTTCTCACCAATTTTGTGTGGATGTAGGAAATCCCAGGCTAGCCCGTCGTGGTACCTCTTTCTTTCCAGCCACCTCTATTCTGTGGAACTCTCTACCTTCATCTATTTTTCCTCCTGTATTTAATCTTCCACTCTTTAAGGCTTCCGTCTGCGCCCACCTGAGGGCTGTGCGTTAGGTGTGTATGTTTAAATGAATCTTCTCTATGGGTGCGTGCCCCCTCCTTGAAAAAG
>SEYY01001150.1:34549-44549 GCA_009176605.1 Armadillidium nasatum | reverse complement strand
CTGAAAGAAATATTATAGACTAGTTTTTTTTGCCTTGACTCCAAATAAAACTTGAAATAAAAATCAAATTTTAAAAATATGTTGTTAATTAAATTGTAGAAAAAAATTTATAATTTAGGTTTCCTTTCTGTTTACTCATATATTACAAATAGAATATAAAAGGGTAAATTCTTCTAGTTCTATCAGCTAAAAACTAGATTAATTTTTTACTAACCCTTTTTATGTGAGCATTGTAGATCCAAAATTTTCTGCTGTTGGTTTTTCTTCTTGGGATTTGGTTTTGGCTTCTAGTTCTGTTTTTTCAGAAGGCTTTTTGGTCAAAAATAAAAAAAAAATAAAAATTAGGAAAAAGTATAAAATACTTTTAATTTTTCAGTGGCCACTGTTGTTTATCTTTGGTTTATCTTTTAGATTAATATAAAAATGCCAAATTATGGCAGAGCATAGGACATGGGGGACTTTGCTTCATAGGTATAATATGTGGTTAGGTGGTAAAGCCCAAAAATTTTTGTGCAGAAACAAAAACCACACTTTGTATTTTCTGTTTGGCAAGCAGTTAATTTTTTTGGGAGTGGTTGGAAAACATAGTCCAAAAATATTTTTTGAGAAATGAAAAAGGGACAAGGTAGCCGAAAAAGTTTTAGCTACATTTTTAATTTTTAATTCAAATATATATTTGATTTTAAATTAGATTTATAAATCAAATTTTATTAAAAAAAATATTGCTGTGTAATTACAATGGCCAATAAAAAATAAAAAATAAAAAATAAATTTTTATAAATATACATTTGTAATATAAAAAAAAGAAAGAAAAAATTTTTTTTTTAACTTTCTTTTTTCTTTATAAAGGGATATTATTTGATGAAGAAAGTGACTTTCATCAAACAAAAGTGCATTAATCTCCAAAAATCTTTGATTGATAAATCTTTCTGGACTTTTTCTAGAAAACATCTTTAACAACTATTTTAAATGGGCCTTTAATACTCATATTCGCTTCGATAGTTCGGTTGTTAATTCTCTAACTAAATGGCTACTTTGGCAACTTGTTTTTCCCTAATTCAACCCTGTACGACTCTGGCAATTCTTCTCCACCTACACCTCCACCATCCATCTCAGTTGTCTCATTCCTTTACCTGTGATTACTTTTCATCAAGTGCATGGGCTTGTAAAACCTATGATCGTTAGGAAGGCAAACAGTCAGGATAACATTCCCAAGATTTGAGTTAGCGTGCTTCAAAGTAGCGTCGTTTCTCGTTCAACTATTCTCTCTAAGCCTCAATACTAATATTTTCCCTTTGTTTGGAAGCGTATATTTGTCCAACCTATTCTATTCTGTAGAAAAGTAACTGCTCTGATCCTCTTAACTATCGTTCTATGATTTATTAATTGTATTCTGTCAACGTATTTTTAAACCATTCTCAACTCTCATTTTTTGGATCATGTGGAGTTCTTTTTCCTTTTTTATGAATATATATATATATATATATATATATATATATATATATATATATATATATATATATATATATATATATATATATATATATATATATATATATATATATATATATATATATATATATATATAGGGATGGAGTGAAGTATCGGTATCGGTATCGGCATATTTTCCGATACTATATCGGTATCGGTATCGGTATCGACCTTTTCAGTATCGGTATCGGTATCGGCAAATTTTTTGGATAAGAGTAAAGTATCGGTATCGGTATCGGTAGTAGTATCGGCAAGTATCGGCATATTTTTAGGTATCGGGTATTGGGTAACGGTATCGGGTAATTTTTAGGTATCGGTATCGGTATCGGTAAAAATTTTGGTATCGCTCCATCCCTAATATATATATATATATATATATATATATATATATATATATATATATATATATATATATATATATATATATATATATATATATATATATATATATATATATATATATATATATATATATATATATATATATATATATATATATATATATATATATAGGGGAAGGACGTAGCACCGTTCGAAGCGATAAAAGTACCCCCCCATTGGGCTTAACCGCGGGGTGATAGGTTGGACTAGACCATTCCGTTTCACTCCGTTGCCCTTTGGTTCGTTCCTTTTCGCGTTTCACCTTCTCAGAGGGTCTCTAGTGTACCTTCGTCTCACACCGGAGTGTCTATGCTCCCACTTTTCCTTCCCCCAACTCCCTTCTCATGTTCCTATAAATTTACAAGCACTTACTCCTACATTACCTTTAATGTAACATCAAAAAAGTGGCGAAGCATAAAACTGCCTCGGAGATGCTACGAGGGGCGCCATCCAAAGAATGCCCCTCATCCACCCCTTCCCCCATCACCACTTGGGAGTTGGTGGCCTCCGGTGATGGGGTTGGCGCCGACTTGCCCTGGTGCACGATCTTCCTTTTCCATTAACTTCTGCAACATTCGAAGTCTCTCTACTAATATCCACTTTGTCGAACACCATCTCTCTTTTTCTAGACCTCATCTCTTATTCTTAACCGAAACTCAGATGTTTGAGTGCTCTAACAGCAAGCCCTACTCTGTTTCCTCCTACTGTGTATATCCTCAATTTTCAGCCAAAGGCGGATGTTGCGCATATGTGTGCAACGATGTAATCTGTTCTCGTGTCTTTAATTTGGAGTCTTCTGAATTCTCTACTTTATGGCTTAAACTTTCATGCAACTCTACAACTAAATTTATCTGTTCTGTCTACTTATCTCCAAACTCTATTGACTATCCAAAATTCTTCGACTATCTTAACTCCAAAATAAAACACATTCTTTCTTCTTCTCCTTTCTCCGAAATCATCATATTAGGTGATTTCAATGTTCACCACCGACAATGGCTTTCATCTAGTTCTCACGATCCAGCTGGTGAACTCGCCTTCCAATTTTCTATCCAGAACAACCTTGAGCAGTTGGTGCATCTCCCTACCCGTATCCCTGATCTCTTTGGTGATGAACCCAACATTCTTTATCTTTTCCTAACTTCTTTTCCTTCTTCTTACACTGTTAAACTCTTTCCTCCTCTGGGTTCATCCGATCACCTTCTTGTCTCTGTATCTTGTCCTGTCTCTTCAAGTCTTTCGCAAGAACGGCCCCCGCCTTCTGCGATTAGACGTTTCTGGCATTTCGGTGCCACTAACTCTGCTTGTTCTCGTGCTATCCGCCGCAGGAATGCTGCCTTATACAACTCCAGTAACATATACAACTTATATTTCATCCCGGAATCGTGCAAAATCTATTCTCCGTAACACTAAAAACTCCTTTCTCCGTTTAAAATGCAACAATCTTTCTGGTTCTACTTCCTCACTCCCTTTCTGGCATTTTGCAAAAAATGTCAACTCTAACTTTGCTTCTTCCTCTTTCCATCCCTTAGTATCTTCTGACGGTACAACTGCCGTTTTGCCTTCCTCTAATGCTGAACTCTTCGCTCAAACTTTTGCTTCTAATCCTACCTTGGACCTACTCTTTCAACCCCCTCAAACTCATTTATGACTAAAATAATAATTTCTTCTAAAGACGTCATTTCTGCTCTCTCTGAGCTTAACACTAAGGCGTACGGTCCTGATGGTATCCCTCCTGTGGTTCTCAAAACTTGTGCTTCTGAGCTTGCACCTTGCCTTGGTAAACTTTTTCGTCTATGTCTTTCTACTTCAACCTTCCCTTCTTGCTTTTTCCCTAGACTTTTCTACCTCAAAGATTTATATTCTGCCCTTAGAGATCTGGAAAGTCTTGTTTGGAATCGCTTCACGTATCCAAGACTTTTTTCTGGTTATGACATGCATCTCTGCTTTCTTAGCTTCTCTCTCCTGAGTTCCCACTCATTGCTTACCTATATTTTGTTCTCTTTCTAATAGCTCTAAATCAGCTGTTCGTGATGGAGCGACTTCTCTCTTTCCTGTCAACAGCGGTGTTTCAAAGGATTTTCTTATCTTCTACCCTGTTCATACTTTTTATTAATGATCTTTTGGATTGCTCAACTAACTCTATTCATTCTAAAATCGATAATTTGGAATACGTACTGCCCTCGCATTTTGATAGGCTCAAGTTTCATTCCATCTTTTTGATAGGATCGAGTCAAAGGACAAAAGACATAAACTATTTGCGATGTGACGTTATTGCTATGTCTCTTTTCAACGAGGTCCTAGTTGCACTAGGGGTTCAGTGCATGAAAATGATTTTGTGAGGACGTTGGCAACTGCTTTAGACCTATTCGTTGTGGTGCTTCTTTATCTCGTCACCATTGTTTTGTGGAATTCTCTTCCACAATCTATTTCTCTCCGAATTTAATCTCCCTCACTTTTACTCACCTGCAAAATTTGCGATATGAGGAAATTTACTCGAGTTTTACTCTTGATGCTTTCACTTTTATTTTAACATTCCCTCTTCGATGAAAATTCTGACCGTGAGCGATAGTGATAACAAGATATATATATATATATATATATATATATATATATATATATATATATATATATATATATATATATATATATATATATATATATATATATATATATATATATATATATATATATATATATATATATATATATATATATATATATATATATATATATATATATATATATATATATATATATATATATATATATATATATATATATATATATATATATATATATATATGTGTGTGTGTGTGTGTGTGTGAGTGTGTGTGTGTTCCAGTTATCACCATCGTTCACTGTCAGCATTTTCATCGAAGAAGGGATGTTAAAAAAACAGTAAAACTCGAGTATATATATATATAAACCTAATAAACCTTGGTTTAACTCTGCTTGTTCTCGTGCTATCCGCCGCAGGGATGCTGCCTTCAGGGACTACCGTCGTCTTCAAACTCCAGAATCTCATGCAACTTATATTTCATCCCAGAATCGTGCAAAATCTATACTTCGAGATACTAAAAACTCTTTTCTCCGTCGCAAATGCAATAATCTTTCTGGCTCCTCTTCCTCTCGCCATTTCTGGCATTTTGCAAAAAATGTCAACTCTAACTTTGCTTCTTCCTCTTTCCCTCCTCTAGTATCTTCTGACGGTTCAACTGCTGTTTTGCCTTCCGCTAAAGCTGAACTCTTTGCTCAAACATTTGCCTTAAATTCAACCTTAGACGATTCCGGAGCTGTTCCTACTCCTTCAACCTCCTCTAACTCATTTATGCCTAACATTGTAATTTCTTCTAAAGACGTCACTTCTGCTCTCTCTGAGCTTAACACTAAGAAGGCGTACGGTCCTGAAGGTATTCCTCCTGTGGTTCTCAAAACTTGTGCTTCCGAGCTTGCACCCTGCCTTTGGAAACTATTTCGTCTATGTCTATCTACTTCAACATTCCCTTCTTGCTGGAAACGTGCGCTCATTCAGCCTGTGCCGAAGAAGGGGGACCCCTCTCAGCCTTCTAACTATCGTCCTATTTCTTTGACCTCCGTTCTCTCTAAAGTTTTCGAATCTATCCTTAACAGGAAGATTTGGAAACATTTCAATTCTTCTAATCTTATCTCTGATCGCCAGTATGGCTTTCGAAAGAAACGCGCTACTGGTGATCTTCTTTCCCTTCTCTCTGACTCTTGGTCCTCCGCTCTTCGGCATTTCGGTGAATCTTTTGCTGTGGCGCTGGACATATCGAAAGCTTTCGATAGAGTCTTGGCACAAAGCTTTGATTTCCAAACTTCCCTCTTTCGGAATCTATCCTTCTCTCTGTGACCTTCTCTCTGATTTTCTTTCCGGTCGTTCTATAGCAGCTGTTGTAGACGGCCACCGTTCATCCTATAAATCTATTAATAGTGGTGTTCCTCAAGGATCTGTCCTATCCCCAAAACTTTTTCTGCTTTTCATTAATGACCTTCTCTGTATTACCTTCATCTCCTATCCACTCCTATGCTGATGACTCCACCCTTCATTACTCCTTTTATTTTGAAACATTTAATAGAGGCAAGGAGGGTGGCCTTGGAGCAACTAACCTCTGATCTATCTCTCATTTCAAATTGGGGCAGAGAAAACATGGTTGTTTTCAATGCCTCAAAAACTCAATTCCTCCATCTCTCTACTCGACACAATCTTCCACACAACTACGATATCTTCTTCGAAAACACGCAACTCAAACCTTCATCTCTCCTTAATATTCTCGGTGTTTCTTTTTCTCTTGATCTTTGTTGGAAAGATCACATTACCTCTCTTTCTAAACAAGCTTCTAAGAGGTTGGGTGTTCTGAGGCGCTTTCAATATTTCTTCACACCACCCCAGTTGCTTGCTCTGTATAGGGGTGTTGTTCGCCCCTGTATGGAGTATGCGTCACACATCTGGGGTGGTTCCACACACACAGCTCTCCTGGAAAAGGTGGAGTCTAGAGCTTTTCGCCTTATCAATTCTCCTGCTCTCACTAATTCACTCCAATCTCTTTCTGCCCGTCGAAATGTTGCGTCACTCTCTCTTTACTATCGCTATCGCTATAACAATGGACACTGCTCTTCTGAACTCTCTCGTCGCATACCTCCTCCATTAAGAAGGGTTCGTGCGACTCGTCTTTCTACACAGTCTCATCCTTTCCCTGTCCAACTCTCTGACCCCAGACTTAACCGCTATGCTCAATCTTACATGTACTCTACTGGTAAAGTCTGGAACACACTTCCTTCATCTATTTTCCCAACTTCCTATGACTTAGGCACCTTTAAACGCCGTGTATCAGGTCATGTCGGCCTTTAATTTGACCATGTTTCCGACTTTCCTCCCAACTCTGGTGGAACATTGGTAGGCCTCTGGCCTTTGCCCACCAGAGGAATATATATATATATATATATATATATATATATATATATATATATATATATATATATATATATATATATATATATATATATATATATATATACAATTACAATGCTTATAAATGCAGCAGTAAATATGTATGAAGTAAACAGAATAGTTATGGGAAGATAAAGAAAACTTTCATCATCTGGGATCGAACCACCGCATGTTGCGACTGAGAACAACAAAGACTCGATGCTCAACTGCTGAGCTATCCTCGAACCCAAAAAAAGTTCGATTGAAGAACAGTTTCAAGCATACGAGCTCCCGTCAAGGCACTTTAGTTGAAGGTTTTAGATGGTAAGTGGAGGTAGAAAAATGAAGGCTGGGTTTTGTTCTTTATTTTACACAAAAAATAAATGATTCTGGCTTTCACAACAAGAAATTAAAAACAGGAACCCTATCTAGTAACTTGTCAGCCTGGCGGTGCCACAGAATTAGGAGGAATTCACTGATGGCTGATGATATTACTGCAGTGTACAGTAGGCCCAGAAATATCTACTGATGGCAAGAATTACTCTGAAGGACACTTAGCAGATAATACAAATATTGCTTGAGATGCAATATTAGCGATAATTGCATATAAGCTATAATGGCAAATAATCACTGGTTGTTGTTGGTTTAAACAAAAAAACTACTAGCAGCAGCAAAATAATAAGTAAACGGCGTTCACACAATAATAAGCCTAAGTAAGAGTGAGGCGTTCTTTATAGCGTCCCTATGTCACGCATCGAAAAAAAGCGGGAACGAAAGTTGGTTCTGATTCTACAGTGTAAATTAATACAGTTGAGCGCGGAGAGCCCTGCTAGCTACAGCACTATCACTAAGTATTCATCCTGTTCTTCCCTCGTTCTTTAAGATTTATTCAATTACAATGCTTATAAATGCAGCAGTAAATATGTATGAAGTAAATAGAACAGTTATGAGAAGAAAAAGAAAACTTTCCTCATCTGGGGTCGAACCACCGCATGTTGCGACTGAGAAAAACAAAGACTCTTAATGCGGCTTATAAGATGTCATTTGTCGCAACATTATGCGAGGTTATGTTTATTTTGACCTTATATATATATTATATATATATATATATATATATATATATATATATATATATATATATATATATATATATATATATATATATATATATATATATATATATATATATATATATATATAAGGACAAAGAATATGATGCTCATATTATTTGTGATAGCTCCAAAACATCTTATGGGTTTGTTATGTATACTTGTTGTGATGGCTTATCTGATTTAATTTTTTGCTAAAGCCAAAATGACCCCTTTTAAGGGGGCTTATTATTCCTTGCCTTGAACTTATGGCTGTTGAACTTGAACTTAAATGTTTGCCCAGCATACTATCTTCATTTGAAGATATTAAATTTAAGTTTATAAATTTTGTAGTTGATGTTGTAAAAGTAGTACTTTCTTGGTTATTAACAAATAATCCTCAGTGTAAGTCCAAAATGGTAAAAAATAGGCTTAAAGATATTGAACTAGCAAAAAATGAGTTAATTTCTGAATTTAAGGTACATATTTTCTTCAGGTACACTGATACCAATAGTAACTTTGCTGATTTGCTGACAAAAGGTGTTACATTTAAAAAGTTCAATGAGATTAAATATTTCTGGGAGAAAGAACCTCCATTTTTATCTAACAATTTTGCTAATTGGCCAGTGCATGACTTGTTGAGCATTCCTCCTGACTGCAAAATTAAATTCTATGTTTATTGCAGTTCTGCCACTCCCAGTGAGGATAGGGATGTGTATGACATCGAAAAGTTTTGTAATCTGAATAAATTAATAAGATTAACTTATTACCTTTTTAAATTTAGGTTTATTAAAGTGGTAGATGCAGATCCTACCAAATATGCTTTACTGTATTATGTGAAGTGCATGAAATTTGTATGCTTTAATTAAGAAAGAAATAGATTTTCTGAAAGCCAGTAATATATCTGACCCAGTTCCACCTCTTGTTAAACACCTTGATCTCTTTCTGGATAATGGAGATATTCTCAGCTCTCATGGTAGAATTTCAAAATCACTTCATTTTGATTATGACATTTGCAACTCAATTTTATTAGCAAAAATACACCCTTTTACGCGTTTAATAATATTAAACGCTCATTCACAAGTTCAGCATCTCGGAATTCAAACTACACGTAACCATATTAGAAACAAAGGCTTTTGGATACCTCAAGATAGGCAAGCTTTTAAAACTATCTTGTCCACATGTTTTTTATGCAAAAAAATACAATGCTGTCTGTTATAATTACCCCAAATTGACTAACTTACCTAAGAACGAGCTAAGCTTCATTAAGTCTTTTTATCATGTGGGAATTGATTTTACAGGTCATATTTGGGTTAAAGACACAGAAAGTGTCAATGAACACAAGACGTATATTTGTTGTTCACTTGTTTAAGTATCAGAGCCCTTCATTTGGAACTTGTTCCTGATATGTTCACTGAAAATTTCCTGCTTGCCTTTCAAAGGTTTTGTAACAGATATACTATCCCCTCTCATTTACACTCTGATAATGCACATGCCTTTGTAAAAGCAGGAGACATCCTTATTGATGTTTTATGTTCCCAAGAATTCTGTGGTTATCTTAATCAGTTACATATTAAACATATAAAAATTCCCCTTGATGCGGCTTTCATTGGAGCAGCTTGGGAAAGGCTGATCCGTACTGTTAAAAGCTATTTGTATAAAACGGTACAAACTAAAACCCTTTCTTATTTTGAATTACTGACCACTTTATCTTCTATACAAGATGCTGTAAACTCCAGACCCCTCACCTAAAGAGCTTCTGAAAATGATTTGAATGTCATTTCCCCCAATTCTTTTTTGAAAATGCATAGCAATCCTGCTTTGGTTATTAGGGACTTGGAGGAAGACCCTTGGAGGAAAATGGATAGGAAAGATGTCCTTGAAAGTCTGGACTAGCAACTTATTACTTTTGAAGTATTTAGAAGATTGTAGTATGAAGAATATTTGTTGAGTCTCCGAGAATACAGCAGAGATTTGTATCAGAGTTCTTGGATTAATCGTATAAAGTGTGGTGATGCTGTTCTTATAAAACTACCCAATAAACCTAGACTCTTTTGGTTGCTAGGAAAGGATATAGAAGTAGTGGTAGAAT
>SEYY01001150.1:20000-22500 GCA_009176605.1 Armadillidium nasatum | reverse complement strand
CTAACCCTTTAAATACCTAGAGGTACTTTTTTTTACTCGATTCTCTTCTTCTACTTTATTTAATCCTTTCTCCTTCTATAGTCTCAGGCTCTTTCCTCACCTCATTTTGCAAATTGTTGCAATCATGATTGAATGCAATGATCCTTCAATTTGCACTCGACGAAAGTTGGGTATACATATATATATATATATATATATATATATATATATATATATATATATATATATATATATATATATATATATATATATATATATATATATATATATATATATATATATATATATATATAGGAAGAATTCAATTGGCAGCGATTCCGATAGGTATAACCTTTGTGCACACATAAATCAAAGTTTATTAAACCCATAGGTTATTTGCTTATAAGACTCATGCCGTTACCAACACGATTTCACTATTTGCCGAAAAATCAGTGTGTCCTACTTTGTACCTATTGGTTGGCAAAGATTCCAACCTGCAACGATACCTATGGACATTTTTATTTGGGAGTTGTACCATGCAAGGAAATATAGCGGAGTCATAAATGCAAAAATTAAAGTACTTAAAATTAAAAAAAAAATTTTAAACGAAGAACTGAAATGGCATGCAAATAACATTATTATTATTATTATTATTATTATTATTATTATTATTATTATTATTATTATTATTATTATTATTATTATTATTAGGAATGAAGCATTGTGCCATAAAAAAAGAATTAAAAGTGTTCACGGTCATTTGTTCAGTTCAATAACTAGTTATTATTATTATTATTATTATTATTATTATTATTATTATTATTATTATTATTATTTTTATTTTTTTATTTTTATTATATTTAATATATATATATATATATATATATATATATATATATATATATATATATATATATATATATATATATATATATATATATATATATATATATATATATATATATATATTTGGTTCAAATTCATCTTTATTTAGTCTTGAAAAATAATTAAAAAGTATTAATTTATTAAATAATTATCGTGTTATTAATTGCATTTATTTCTTATTTTTATTTTTTTTTTGTCTGGATTTGCAGAGAAGTTGTTCCATTTCTGTAGCAAGAATGGGAACTTTAAGTGATGTTGCTGTGAACAGGCCTTCACCTTATGAAAAGAAACCATCACAAGCGACATCTTCACAGTCGTCTGATAGAGGAAATCCCAAACAAGATAACCCTAAGAAGGTATTCAGTACAAAAATCAGTGAGCATGAGTTTAAAATTTAATTCTAAAAGTTCAAATTTAAATTTTCTGTTCAAATCACATGGGTTTTTAATGTTCAGATCTTAAACGAATTCTAGTGTATTCGAAATGCTAAAAAAAACTTTAAAAAACCTTAAAAAACCTTATGTAATCTTACATAAATTTCAGTTCATTCAGAATTACTCTACGGTCTGGAATTTAAATGATTGTATTTAAAAAAAATTATATTTTTATCAAATTAAGTATAATTTTAGGGATGGAGTGAAGTGTCTGCATCGTTATCGTATCGGCAAAAAATGACCGATACTGATACCAGTTTTTTAATTGTGAAGAACTAATATATATATATATATATATATATATATATATATATATATATATATATATATATATATATATATATATATATATATATATATATATATATATATATATATATATATATATATATATATATATATATATATATATATATATTATATATATATATATATATATATATATATATATATATATATATATATATATATATATATATATATATATATATATATATATATATATATATATATATATATATATATATATATATATATATTCTCTAGAAGGGTTTTCACCCTGTCAGTGGGGCTAGCATATTTCGCCATTTGTCTTAAAAGTCCCTCTCCTAGAGTGCTTTAAAAGATCATGTTTTCGGCTCGTTGGTTTCAGTGCCAGTCCTTGAGTTTTATTTAAACTCCCAAGGAGGGTTTTCACCCTTTCAGTGGGACTAGCACCTTCTCCATCTACCCTCTAAACTTTCTCAAATAGCTCTCCAGAAGATAATGCTTCTCGGAGCTGTAATTTCCTATGCTTGTCCTGGAGTTGTTGCAAGCAGTGAGCAATAATTATAGGGCCAGGTTGCTATATATATATATATATATATATATATATATATATATATATATATATATATATATATATATATATATATATATATATATATATATATATATATATATATATATATATATATGGACCAACCGGGGCCCCAGCCCCTGCCCTGGCAAACTACGGCCATTTTTACTGACCCCGGCTAAAAATCAATAAAAACCGGGGTTTGCCTGCCGGGGTTAAAATGACAAATTATACTTAAAGGGATAGTCCAATTTCATATTTTTTAAAAAAAATTTCAGTCGATTCTCCTGAAATTTTCAGTGTATATAGCTTTTTTCATGGTGAAAAAAAGTCCATTTCTAGCGTTTATCCTGAGTCTATAATT
>SEYY01001150.1:0-15000 GCA_009176605.1 Armadillidium nasatum | reverse complement strand
GGGTTGAAACAAGATTGGAAATATTCAAAGATAATAAAATTTAGGTTTTCTGCAATCTGTAATACCTAGTTATTTTGAGGTCACTTTGCTAAACAAAACTATTGATGGGTGATATAGGTTTGGTACCACCAAGACTTTGCATGCGTATGGTCTATTTTCTTCATTAATTTCTGCAACATTCGCGGTCTTCAATACAATTTCCAATTTGTTGAACACCACCTCTCTTCTTTTAGATCTAACCTCTTATTCTTGACAGAAACGCAGGTGCTTGAACGTTCTGTTAGCAAACCATTTTATGTCTCCTCTTACTGTCTCTATCTTCAATTTTCTTCAAGGAGGTTGTTATGCATATGTGCGCTACGATTTTGTTTACTCTCGTGTCTCTAATCTGGAGTCTTCTGAATTTTCCACCTTGTGGCTAAAGTTCTCTTGCCATTCAACGTCTAAATTCATTTGTTCTGTTTATTTATATCCTAATTTACTGAATATCCTTAATTTTTCGACTATCTATACTCCAACACAGAAAATTCTCTATTCTTCTCCTTTCTCAGAAATTTTCATATTTAGGTGATTTCAGTGTTCACCGCCACCAATGAATTTCTTCTAGTTTTCATGATACAGCCGGTGAAAGTGCCTTTCAATTCTTCATAAAAACGACCTTGAGTAGTGGGTGCAGCTCCTTACTACTATCTCTGATCGTCTTCGAGATAAACCCAACATACTAAACCTTTTTTTAAACCTCTAATCCTTCTCCTTATACTATCAAATCCTTTCCTCCTCTGGGTTCTTTCTATCGATTTTTTATCTATGTATCCTCTTTTATCTTTTCAAGTCTTCCGCAATAAAGATTCCAGCCTTTTTCGAGGAAACGTTTGCGACATTTTGGTTCCCAAGTTGGTCGGACTTTCGGTCGTACTTGTTTGATTTCCTGTGGAATGATTATCACTTCCGTGAGAGGGATTCCTATGCTTGTGCAGAGCACGTTACCGAGGTGATTCATTGTGGCATGGAGATTACATTCTATAATCTTTCCCTTCTACTAAACCTTACAAACCTTGGTTTAACTCTGCTTATTCTTGTACTATTTGTCTCAGGGATGCTGCCTTCATGAATTACCGTTGTTTTCAAACTTCAGATAATCGTACAATCAATATTTCATACCGTAATTGTGCAAAATCTATTCTTGTTCTTTGTAACACCAAAAACGCATTTCTCAATATAAAATGCAATAATTTTTCTGACCCCTTTTCCTCTTTCCCTCCATTAGTATTTTCTTTCAGCACAATTGCTGTTTTACCTTCAAAAACTGAACCTTTTGCTGAGGTCTGTGCCACTAATTTAACTTTAGATGATTTCAAAACTATATACATCTTCTCCTTCAACCCCCCCCTTCCCACACCTCATGTATAAAATGGAAATTTCTTCTATAGAAGTCCATTTCTGTTCTCTCTTATCTATACACTAAGAAAGCGTACGGTACTGATGGTATCACTCCTGTGGTTCTCAAAATTTGTGTTTTTTAGCTTGCACCCTTCTTTGGCAAAATATTTCGTCTCTTGTCTTTCTACTTCACCATTCAATTCTCACTGGAAACGTTCTCTTTTTCAGCATGTGATCAAAAAGGGAAATATTTCCAACCCTTCAACTACCGTGGCATTTCTTCAACCTCCTTTCTTTCTAAATATTTTTGTTAAGAGTTGGGAAGATCTCAAATCTTCTAATCTTATCTCTTATCTTTGATCGCCAGTATGGCTTTCGTAAAAGCTTTCCTATTTCGTCTATGTCTTTCTATTTTAATCTTTTCTTCTCGTTGGAAACGTGCTCTCATTCAGCATGTGCCGAAAAAAGGGAACCTCTCAAACCCTTTAGCTACCGTCCCATTTCTTCAACCTCCATTGTTTATAAGGTTTCTTGTTAAGAGTTTGAAAGATCTCAAATCTTCCAATCTTATCTCTGATAGCCAGTATGGCTTTCGTAAAAAAGTTCTACTGGTGACTTTCTTTCCCTTCACTCCGTCTCTTGGTCCTCCTCTCTTCGGCATTTCAGTCAATCTTTTGGTGTCGCGCTAGACATATCGAAAGCCTCCGATAGAGTGTTGAACAAATCTTTCATTTTAAACTTCCCTCTTTCGGAATTTATCCTCTCTGATTTTCTTTCATGTCGTTCTATTGCAGCTGTTGTAGACGGCACAGATCTTCCTTTAAATCTATTAATAGCGGTGTTCCTCATAGATTTGTCCTAACTAAAACTCTTTTTCTAGTTTTCATTAAAGACCTCACCATTACTTAATCACGTATCCACTCCTATGCTAATGACTCCACCCATCATTACTCCTTCCAATTTAAAAGACGCCACTCCCAACGGGAATTTATTGTCGCAAGAATGGTGGCCTTGGAGCAACTGACCTCTGACATTTCTCGTATTTTAATCTAGCTCAGAGAAAATAAGGTTGTTTCCAATGTCTCAAAAATTGAATTCCTACATCTCTCTATTCAACACAACCTTCCACACATCTAAGACATTTTCGAAAACGCAGAACTTAAACGCTCGTCCCTCTTTAATTTTCTCGGTGTTTCTTTTTTCGTGATCTTTCTTAGAAGGAACATACTTTTCTTTCTAAAAAAAACTTTCAAAAAGTTGGGTTTCTGAGGAGCCTTCGCAATTTTTTTCACACCACCAGAGTTTCTTGCTCTTTATAAGGGTGTTGTTCGTCCCTTTATGAAATATGCATCCTTTATCTGGGATGGTCCACTCATACAACTTTCCTTGAAAAGGGGGAGACTAGGGTTTTTCGTTTTCACTTACGCTCTCATTAATTCTCTCTACTCTCTTTCTGCCAGTTGAATTGTTGTGCGGTTTCTCTATACTTTCTATTAAATGGACACTGCTCTTCTGAACTCTCTCGTCACATACCTTCTCCACTGAGAAGGGCTCGAGCTACACGCTTTTCTACACAATTTCCACTTTTCTCTGTCTAACTCTAACATCAAACCTAACATGTATGTTCAATTTCACAAATTTAACTGGTAAAATCTGGAAAACGCTCCTTTTATCTATTTTCCCCAACTTCCTTTGACTTTCAGACTTTCAAAAGCCGTGTATCGAGACTTGTAGGTCCTTAACTGGCAATGATTCTGACTTCCCTCCAACTCTGGTGGAATTTCACCAGGTTTCCGGTATTTCCCTAACTCTGACGGAATATGTAGTGTTCTGGCTTTTTTCTACCACAGGATATATATATATATATATATATATATATATATATTATTATATATATATATATATATATATATATATATATATATATATATATATATATATATATATATATATATATATATATATATATATATATATATATATGGGCGAGAGGACTAGCAACCCGGCCATATATTTATTACTTACTGCTTGTAACAACTCCAGGACCAACATGGGAAACAGCTCCGAGAAGCATCTGCTTGAGAGCTCTTTGAGAAAGTGTTTGAAGGTTAGATGGAGAAGGTGATAGTCCCACTGAAAGGGTGAAAACCCTCCTTGAGAGTTTAAATAAAACTCAAGGACTGGCAGTGAAACCAAAGAGTCGAAAAACATGATCTTCTAGATCACTCTAGGTGAGGGACTTTTAAGAGGAGATGGAGAAATATGCTGGAACCATTGACAGGGCATATATATATATATATATATATATATATATATATATATATATATATATATATATATATATATATATATATATATATATATATATATATATATATATATATATATATATATATATAATTTTTGTTCTTCACAGTTAAAAAAGGTCATTTTTTGCTAATGCCGATACCGATACCCAAAAATATACTGATACTTACCGATACCGATACTTCACTCAAATATATATACCCGATATATATATATATATATATATATATATTAGTGATGGCATCCGCATGCGCGGATGCGGAACATCCGCACAAAAATCAACATCCGCATCCGCATCCGCATCCGCATTTTCGAAAATTCAACATCCGCATCCGCATCTGCATCCGCACTTTCGGAAATTCAACATCCGCATCCGCATCCGCATCCGCACTTTCAAAAATTCAACATCCGCATCCGCACTTCTCCAAAATTCGACATCCGCATCCGCATCCGAATCCACAAATTAGAAAATATGACATCCGATCCATCACTAATATATATATATATATATATATATATATATATATATATATATATATATATATATATATATATATATATATATATATATATATATATATATATATATATATATATATATATATATATATATATATATATATATATATATATATATATATGCGAATTGTAGATCAAGAGTGAGGGTGAAGAGAGAACTATCGGATTGGTTTAGCATAGGAGTGAGATTGAGACAGGGGTTTGTAATATCTCCATGTTATTTAATCTAATTGATGAATGGTTTACTTAGAAAAATGGATAGAGAAGGGAAGAAAGAGTATTACGTTGAGAAATATGGAGGGTGAATGTGAAGTGAATGTTTTACTTTTTGCAGATGATGCGGCATGTGTTGGTGGCAGAATCTGGAGAAAAGATGAGAATACTTGAGAGAGAGTTTGAAGGGAAATGTGCAAACACGAGATTGAAATTCAATCCAGCGAAGAATAAAGTTACGAGGATTGGAGGTGAGGATGAGGAAATGTGGAGGGAGGAATTGGTTTGTAGAAGTGTGAGAATGGAAACTTGAGGAGGTGAATGAATTCAAATATCTAGTAATGTTGGGTGGAAGGTAAGGGTGGGACGGAAAAAGGAATAAAGAACAGAGTGGTAGAAGGAATGAAAGTATTGTGGGCCTAAAAAAAGTATAGAAGAAAGGAAAAATTTCGAAAGAAATAAAGATAAGAATGTTTGAATATATGTGTTCACCTTCTGTATTGTATGTGTGTGAAACATAGACGATAAGTGCTCGGTCGAGAAAAAGTTTCAATGTCTTTGAGATGAAAGATTTGAGAGCGATATATAAATTGAGAAGGATTGATAGGATTAGAAATGAAAGAATAAGGGAGATGTGTAAATGGAAGAAGGGTGTAATTGATAGAGAGGAGGAGGATGTGCTAAAATGGTTTGGACATATGTGAAGAATGAAAGAGAACAGAATGGTTGGCAAGGTACGTAGATCCGATGTAGATAGGGGAAGGTAGGGGGAGAGGAAGGCCGAAGTGGAGATGGATGGATGGATGGAGTGAGAGTGATTTTGATGGAAGGAATTTGAGTTTAGACGAGGGTAGAAGATTTGTGGAGACAGAGATGGAGGGAGGTGGTGAAAGCGTTGAAAGGTAAGAATAGTTATGTTTGTAAGGGAATTGTGGCGAGCACCACCTCACGAAAGTGGGAAAGGTGATAGTGATATATATATATATATATATATATATATATATATATATATATATATATATATATATATATATATATATATATATATATATATATATATATATATATATATATATATATATATATATATATATAACTTATCAGATTTCTTGTACCGGCAAAGAAAATAGTTTTGAGGATGTTACGCCTACTGAAGGATTTGGACCACGATTTAGAATTATTCCTTCAAACCGTCAACTTAAAGAACTTCAGACTATCATCCGTGACAAGTAAGGAAATATATACTTATAATATATATATATATATATATATATATATATATATATATATATATATATATATATATATATATATATATATATATATATATATATATATATATATATATATATATATATATATATATATATATATATATATATATATATATATATATATATATATATATGAAAAGTCTTGGTAGGCCCCCATGGTGATAAGGAATGAAAACGGATTGTTTCTTATATTTATTACACATTTGATGTTATTAGCCTCTTTTAAAGATTGTTATAAAGGTAGGGTTTAATTTTAAGGTAAAAAATACACTTCACAATTATGATAAATGATACGAAACACGATATATATTATGGAACCAAGGTGCGCACGCATGTAGCCTTGAGCGTAAGAATAAGAAAGAGGCAGTAAGCAACATCACGAACCAGACTCCAACAAACTTTACCACATGGTGTTGCGATAGACATTTTGTTATATAGGATTAATTAAACTCTTATTGTTTTTTACTTAAATCTAACTTAATTCTAACTAAATCTATATGAAATTATTAAGTAAACCAGTACACCACATCCCATCCCCTATACTGGAACTACTAAAGGGAAAACAGGCAGAAACTAGGACAGATCGCAGCAGCAAGGAGAGAAAGATGGGACGTGTAAAGAGAACATAAGACATTCAATGAAAATTAAACAGAGAGGGGGTGGGGCTGCAAAAAAAGGAAGAATCACAGGAAGTGGGCGAGGCGGAAACGAATGTTCGACGTAGGACCACGACCAAAGAAACTCCCTAACACAGCCGTGAAGTAAAGAAGAGAACAATATACATTAAGAGCCCGTCATAAGGTATTAAAAAGGCGTCTGGTAAGAAGGTGAACCCAACGAAAGAAACATGAGACGCGGAAAAGGCAGGTGTACTAGAGAGAGAACAGAAAAGATGAAAAACGGATGTTACGTAAAGAACGGAGGGAGAGAGAGAAGCAGCAAAGTGACACGATAATAATAATAATAATAATAATAATAATAATAATAATAATAATAATAATAATAATAATAATAATAATAATAATAATAATAATAAAAAGCAATTAAAAATTTCAGTGGAAAAAAGCAATAATGAAACATACGATACCAAACAAGAATGACATATATACGTTAATAAAATGGCAATAGTAATTATGAAACAGTAATTTTCATCGATTGTAAAATAAAATAAAATATATATATATGAAAAGAAATCCCATATTCTCCATTAACACTATTTCAAAGCTCATGGTCTCAGATCCTTTTTTCAAAGATGTTGTAAATTGTACAAGATGATTAAGTTGTTAATCAGCATCGCAAAAAAAAAAAAAAAAAAAAAAAAAAAAAACACGTAATTTCCTTTTTGAGGTATAAGTTGATGGAGTCGGTGTAGGATCTTCATCTGTAGATTCCATTCGTATCCAAAATGATTGAATAAAACTCGGCAATTTACGAATAAAATCAGGAATCTCCATGTTGGTGTTCTGAAGAATATTCTAGAATGAGGAAAATAAATATTTGAGGTGCTCTTCGTATGCGTTCACACTCTACAACGTTTTAATGATTTATGATTCTATTAGTGTTCGTTTTCTTCCGTAGTTCAAGATTATGTTTCGACATGTTTTTGCATAGCTCCCAGTAACACAAATCATGATATGATGCACATTTTTTCAAATTATCAATCTCCACTATGGTGACATCAGTAGATAGATCACGGTCTGAAATATCAAAGTTACGAAAATCGTTATCACTTAAGTAAATAGCGTCTCTCCATTGTTCTATGAAGTAATATGTAAAATCTTCAATGTTTAACGATCTGGTGATATGATTAAAGGCTGTCCTTTCCCCGTGTAAAGTTTTTAGCCTATAATATTGTTGATACAAAACACTATGAATCGTACTAATATAATTTTCAAGGATGTTCTCTTCCTTTAATTTTCTTTCAATTAGTTTTTGAATATCTGTTGAATATCTTAATTGTCCATCGTTTGTAAGACAAAATTCGCGAGAAGTAGGTATAAACATTTCCATATCTTTTAATCTTAGCCAAATTCTTATATCTACAGTATTCTTATAATAACAGACTTTGAAAATGTCTTAGTTGGTCTCTTGTTGTCTGTTTCTTTTCCACTACTGCTGAAAACATCTCATTGATTTAATACACTCTAAGATTTAAATTTAGCACTAATCCAATCAGTGATATGATGGTATATTTGAAGTAATTTTTCAGGACTCATATATATTCAGGGACTCTCTGATTAATCTAAATAAGATCCATAAGGGAAATATTCATGGCCATCTGGTTTTCTTTTATATAGTAATAAAACTTAACTTTTCAGGATTTTAATTTTCCATTTTGCAATATCTTCTATGGCTGTATATATGTGTGGACGTAACGTGTTCGTATCAAAATGGAATATATATACTAAATAGCAAAGATATGCTCCACGTGGAATCTGACGCAGAGCAGAAAGCTGATTGGTCGATGTTAGCCAAAAAGATCCATTAGTTCAGATGTCACGGATAATCTACTACCCCGAATAATAATAATAATAATAATAATAATAATAATAATAATAATAATAATAATAATAATAATAATAATAATAATAATAATAATTTTTTTTTTTTTTTATTAATAATAATAATAATAATAATAATAATAATAATAATAATAATAATAAATAATAATAATAATAATAATAATAATAAAATATAATAATAATTATTTAATAATAAATATAAAAATAATAAAAATTATATATATATATATATATATATATATATATATATATATATATATATATATATATATATATATATATATATATATATATATATATATATATATATATATATATATATATATATACCACCGATATCAACCTTCTTTACGATTGTGAAGAATGGGTGGAGTCATTTCTGCTATCTCTAAGCTTAACACTAAGAAGACGTAGGGTCTTGGTGGAACTCTCTTGTGGTTCTCAAAAACTGTTCTTCCGAGCTTACATTCTGCCTTAGTAAACTATTTCGTCTTTGTTTTTTTTAATTCAAACTTCCCTTCTTTCTGGAAAGGTGTGTTCATTGAGCCTGTGTCGAAGAAGGGGGACCCCTTTCAACCCTCCAACTTCCGTCCCATTTTGTTAACCTCTGTTCTTTCTAAAGTTTTCGAATCTATCCTTAACGGGAAGATTTGGTAATTCTTCTAATCTTATTTCTGATCGCCAGTATGACTTTTGTAAGAAACGATCTACTGTTGATGTTTATTCCTTCTCTCTGACTCTTGGTTTTCCGCTGTATTACATTTCGGTGATTCATTTGCTATCGCTCTGGACACTTCGAAAGCCTTCGATATGGTTTTTTACAAATTTTTTATTTCTAAACTTCCCTCTTTGGGAATTTATCCTTTTCTCTGTGGCCGTCTCTCTGGTTTTCTTTCCGGTCGTTCTATAACTGTTGTTGTAGACAGCTACAGTTCATTCTTTAAATCTATTAATAGTGGTGTTCCTTAGTATTATGTCCTGTCCCCAACATTTTTTCCAGTTTTCATTAATGATCTTTTCCCTGTTACTTCGTTACCTATCACTCCTGTGCTGATTTCAGTTTAAAAGGCGCTCCTCCCAGCAACAGTTAATTGACACTAGAATAGTGGCCTTGGAGCAACTGACCTCTGATCTTTCTCCAATTTCAAATTGAGGCAGAGAAAACGTAGTTGTTTTCAATGCCTCTAAAACTCAGTTCCTCCATACCTCTACTCGACATAATCTTCTGCACAAATATTACATCTTCTAAAACAGAGAACTCAAGCTTTCATCTGTCCTTAATATTCTCGGTGTTTTTTTCTCTCATGATCTTACTTGGAAGGATCATATTACTTCTTTCTAAACAAGCTTCTAAGAGGTTTGGTGTTCTGATGAGCCTTCGTGATTTTTTTTACGCCAATCCAGTTGTTTTATCTTAATAGGAGTGTTGTTCTTCCCTGTTTGGAGTCCCTCTCACACATCTTGAGGTGGTTCACTCACACAGCTCTCCTTGACAAGGTGGAGTGTATGGCTTATCATCTTAACAACTCTTCCGCTCTCACTAATTCTCTTTAATCTCTTTCTACCACTTCGAACTGTTGCGTAACGCACTCTATACTATCGCTAGTACAATGGACACTGCTCTTCTGAACTTTCCAGTTGCATTTATCTTCCATTAAGAAGGGCTCGTGCAACACGCCTTTCTACACAGTCTTAATCCTTTCTCTCTCCAACTGTCTGACCCCAGGCTTAATCACTATTCTTAATCTTATTTGTTCTCTACTGCTAAAGTCTGGAACACACTCCCTTTATCTGTTTTCCCAACTTCTTTTGACTTGCACACTTTCAAACGTCGTGTATCAGGTCATGTCGGCCTTTAACGATTAGCTTCCGGTATTGCCCCAACTCTGGTGGAAATTAGTAGACCTCTGGTCTTTACCCACCAGAGGAGACAATAATATATATATATATATATATATATATATATATATATATATATATATATATATATAATATATATATATATATATATATATATATATATATATATATATATATATATATATATATATATATAATATGGGAAGCTGTGAGGTGTTGGAATTACACTTTTTCTTAGTATGGCTTAGTTCAATATTTCAGCTTCCACTATGACTACCTTATACATAAGCATTACAAGGTAGTCAAACTCACTGCAACAACTATCAATATTTATTTAAGAGAATATTAGTTTACACTTTATTATTTTGGAACTCAGAATAATATGGCACAAATAAAACCCAAGAAAATACCAAATTATAATCTTAGTACCAGACAAGTAAAATATACAAAGCTATATCTAGCCGGTTCCTGATTCTCTATCCTCTGCAACAACCAAACAAAAACAAACCATAGTTGCCAGTTTCAAAGGTTTCCAGATCCTATTCTATTTGTATTAAAATCTAAGTTTAAAATATATTCAACTTTAATAAATCTAGAGATGAGTTCATCCCATTATGGTCTTCCTCCCACTAAGAAACATTGGAAATTTTAATTTGCAATGTTTCTAGTATAAGATTACATACTAATCCTGTTACCTGAGTGTTACAAAAATATAGTTTCAAATGTTAAATCATTAAAACATTGCATGTTATATGGGAATTACCACCTTTAATTTTTTAACAACCATACATTATTTAAAGCAAGTGAGATCCAATAAAATTAGCATTTATAATGAGTCAAAAAAAAATTATGTAAATATTAAAAAAAAACACACAATTTGAATGTGACCCATTCCTATATTATATTTCCTTATTTATTTTGTCTTTTCAATACCTTAAAAAAAAAATTTTTTTTTTTTTTTTCTTTTGTGAAAACCTAAAAAAAAATTTTTTTTTTTCTTTTGTAAAAACCTAAAAAAAAAAAAAAAATTTTTTTTTTTCTTTTGTAAAAAAAAAAAAAAAATTTTTATTTTTTATTTTTTTTTTTTTATTCTTTATTTTTCTTAAAAAAAAAATGTTCAAAATTTTACGCTGAATACTTGTAGTATTAAGTATTGAACATTTAAAGGACTCAATGTAGCTATATAAACATATGAAAAAATAAAAAAAAAAAAAAAAAAAAAAAAAAAAAATATATTCCTGCCTTTTTTTTTTTTTCATAAATTGTTCGAAACAGTACTACTAATACATCTAGTACTATATATAGAACATTTTGGTTTATTAACTACTAATATATAAAAACATTATTTACACTATCACATTATTTTTATTTTATTTATTTAATTATATATTTTGTTTCATTTACTGAGATTCATTAAATGTTCCAAACATTACACTGACACATAAAGTAATAGATATTGAACATTTAAAATTATCAGTAACATGATATAATGAAAAAATATGTATTTTTTTTTTTTTTCTTCAAAATTCATAAATTCATGAAAATGTGAAACCTATGAACATATAGTACAATATCACCTTATTGTCATTTTATCCATATAATTTTATATTTTGCTTAAATTACTGATATTTATTTATTGCCCAAAACATTACAGTAACCTCCTCAAGTAATAGCTATTGAACAATTAAAATTGCCAGTAATATGATATAGGAAAAAATGTACCTATTTTTTTTATATGAAGTCAAGATAGAGAGAAGTTAAGAGAGGTGATAAAGAAGTTTTGCTGAAAAGCGAAACGAGGCAGGATTGAGCTTAAATGTGGAAAAGACAGAACCGTTAATAGTTAGTAGAGGGGAAGAGGGAGAGGAGCTTGTGCTGAAGGTGGATGGCGAGGAGGTGAGGGTATTAGAGAGATGTGAGTATTTGGGGGTGGGAAGTATTCACAAGGGAATGGGGAAATATGCTGAAAATCCCAACACAATGGAGAAATACGGATGAGTGGTGAGGGTGATGTACCCAATCTTGGCCAACAAATGAATGGATATAGGAGTAAAGAAAGTAATTTTTGAAAGTATTCTGACTACAATTTTGTTATTCGGAGAGGAAACTTGTAGTACGAGAAGAAAGCAGAATTCTACCAGCAGAGATGAGGGTGCTGCGGTTGATGGTGGGAAGGATCAGGAGAGAGAGTATGAGAAGCAAAAGAACAAGAGAAAGTATATGGGTTGAACCAGTAGTTCAGAAGATAGAGGCAAGAAGACTTAGATGGTTGGGACACGTGTGGAGGATGTGGGAGGCGAGAGCTTCTAGAGGGAGGTGAAACTGGATGCCAAGAGGAAGAAGACCGAGATGGAGACCCAGGAAGAGATGTATGAAATCAATTGGAGATTCACTGAGGCTGCCTACGGTGTAACAGTTGGTGAAAGATGGAATTATTTACGACAGATCTAGATCGAGAAGAGTGCTAGCCCTGCTGATAGGACCCCTACAGCCTTACTGGGATCGTATATATATATATATATATATATTATATATATATATATATATATATATATATATATATATATATATATATATATATATATATATATATATATATATATATATATAAAGGAAAAAATACACTATGTGTTTATTCGTGTATATTTGTTTTGTTTAGTTTTTGAAGGAAAGAAGAAAGAAAGAAAGAAATTTATTTTTATTTTTTTATAGTGCATATTTTTAATTTTTTATTTAGTGAAGTTGCAGTGGTTACAAATATAGAATACAGTGCTTATTTCTTACTAAGAATTTATTATTTTTTGTAATTTTTTGTTTACAGTGTTCACGTTTAAAGTGTGGTGTTTATTTTAAGTGCTTTAATATAAACTAGGTGTATATTTTAAATTATTTTTTTTGTATTTTAATGTGCTTTAGATTTATTTTATTTCGTTTTATTTTTTAGATTATTTTTTGTATTTATGTATTTTTAGTGTTATGTATTTTTTTTTTGCTTATAATTTTTATATTTTTATTAATATTTTTAGTGATAGTGATAATTATAAATTAGTAGTTTATTTTTTTTTTTATTATTATATTATTGATTATTTTAGTTATTAAGTTTTTTAATATTTGATTATGTATGTTAGTAATTTTATTAGTTATTAAGATTTAATATTTTTTTAAGTATTAGAATAAATTAGGTAATATAAGATAATAGTAGGAGCCTCGAGGAATTGGTAGTAGCCTCAGGAAGTGGAACCTACCATAAAGCGTCATGTTTCGTGTGTGTGAGTGAGTGAATGAAGTCAAAAGTGATGGCTGAAAGAAGGGGAGCTACTAAGATACTGAAAGTGGGAACGTTAAATGTAAGGGGAGTGAATAAAGAAGAGAAACGAGAAGAAGTGGGAATAGTGATGAAGGAAAAGGGATTTGATGTGTTGGCATTGAAGGAAACGAAATTGAAGGGTAAAGGGGAAATATCATTTGGGATGTACAAAGGGATATACGCTGGTGTAAATGAGAGGGTTAGAGCAAGAGAGGGAGTGGCAATAGTTATGAAAGATGTGTGGTGGAGTTGTGTGAAAGGGAGTGGCAGTATAGGAGCCAGAATAGCCTGGGTACGTTTAAGGGTACGGAGGGAGTGCTGGGTTTTTATTTGTGCTTATGCACCGGTGGTGGGAACAAATGAAATGGAGAGAGAGGCATTCTGGGAGAGTCTGAATGAGTGTATGGGAAATTTGATAATGGAGAGCATATATGTTTGTTGGGAGACCTGAATGCGGGGTGGGTAATAGAAGTGTGAAAAGAATAGTAGGACC
The DNA here is from genome assembly GCA_009176605.1 of Armadillidium nasatum. Classification (NCBI taxonomy): domain Eukaryota; kingdom Metazoa; phylum Arthropoda; class Malacostraca; order Isopoda; family Armadillidiidae; genus Armadillidium; species Armadillidium nasatum. Next base: position 1,125 of record SEYY01001150.1, on the reverse strand, counting down.
CTTTGGGGTAGAAGGTGTGAATGAAATGGGACTGAATTAATTGGAATGTGTGCTGCAAGAAGAATGATGATTGGTAATACATGGTTTATGAAGAAAAACATTCACAAGTATACATGGGTGAGTGGGGTGAATGGGGAGAAGGGACTGTTGGATTTTGTATGTGTGAGATGAACAGGAGTAAATTATTAGATGTAAATGTATATAAGAGGAGCAGCCATGGTATATCTGACATTACTTAGTAGTGGCGAGGGTCAAGGTTAAAGGAGGTTGGGAGAAAGTAAAGTGAGAAGAGGGTGGTGGAGGTGGTGCGGGTAGAAAGGTGGAAGAAGAGGAAAAGAGATGATTATAAGAGAGAAATGGAGAGAGGTATTGAGGAGTGAGGTGGAGGATGTTGAAGAGGAATGGAATAAATTAAAGATAGCTTTAGTGGAGGTTGCGAAAAGTGTGTGTGGGGTGAGGAAAGGAGGGGAAGAGAGGGGAGAGGGAGTGAAAGGGGAAGGTGGAGAAATATTACAGGGAGAGAAGGATGTTGGAGAAAGATGGAAAACGTATTTTAGTGAATTGTTGAACGAAGGGATAGAGATTAGTAATGGGGGAGGGGTAGATGGGGAAGAGTTATCGAGGATCAGGAGAAAATATTAGTAGAGGAGGTGGAAAGTGCGAGAAAGGTAAAGAAAGAAAATGCAGGAATGGATGGTATATACGGAGAGATGATAAAAGAAGGACCTAGAGAGTTGATTGACTGGTGGTGAATGTTTAATGTGTGTGGAGAGAAGGGAGAGTGCCTCAGGAGTGGCAGGACTCTGCATTGTACCATATAAAAGGAAAAGGTGATAAGATGGTGTGTAAAAATTATAGGGGGATTAGTCTGCTGAGCGTGATTGGAAAGATTTTGCGAAGGTGTTAGGTGAGAAATGAAAGAATTGACAAGTGAGGGAAGGGTGAGGAACAAGGGGTTTTTAGGGAGGGTAGGGTGTGGACCAGGTATTCACACTGAGATTGATTGGGAGAAATTGCGTGAAAAAAATGGGGTATGTATGTTTTCTGGATTTAGAAAAAGATATGATAGAGTATGCAGGAAAGCTATTCGAAATATTAATGGAAAGGGGGTTGAAAGGGAAATTA
>SEYY01001149.1:217205-237205 GCA_009176605.1 Armadillidium nasatum | reverse complement strand
GCCGAAAGTCCATTATATTGAAAGATTTGTTGCTCCTCTATAAATTTTGATATATAATAATTTTATCGAAACTTTAATTTATTTTTTAATGCAAAAATATTTTCAAAAATTCTAATTTTAAAAATAAATTTTAGCTATTAGTTTTTCAAATTTTGTTCCATACTATCTGAATGCATAAACCTTCTCTCTTCTTTTCTCTCCTCAATCTTCTTTCTGATTCTTCTCGCTTTTCTTTTCCCATCTATCTTTAGGCACATCTACTCTCGACGACGGCCGAATCATATATATATATATATATATATATATATATATATATATATATATATATATATATATATATATATATATATATATATATATATATATATATATATATATATATATATATATATATATATATATATATATATATATATATATATATATATATATATATATATATATATATATATATATATATATATATATATATATATATATATATATATATATATATATATATATATATATATATATATATATATATATATATATATATATATATATATATATATATATATATATATATATATATATATATATATATATATATACAACTAAAGAAAATAATATTTAAAACTTCAAAATATTTATTTATAAATATAAGTATAAAAATATAATACAAGCAAAATATTTTCAAAACTCTTGAAATAACAATCTGAAAATTGGAAGTAAATAATGTTTCACTAATCACATTTAATCCTCCTCGTTCTCACTAAGCTTTTTCCTTTTCACTGATGGTGACGGTGATGACGATGACGATGACGACTCGGGTATATCATCAAATAAATCGTTCAAAAATTCTTCATCTTTAATTTCAGAGAAATACTTCATTATTCCTTCTTTGTTATTTGCCTAAAAAAAAAAAAAAAAAAAATTATATTATATAAAATATAATTACATTAAATTTTACTATCATTAAAGATCTAAGGACAGAAAAGTTTGAGTATGTATCCTGAGGCAATTTAATAAAAATATGGTTTGATTTTCTAACTTTTCTTTGTTTAATCTTTGACTGAATTAATCTTTCTTTGGTCTTTTGTGTTTACATATATATATATATATATATATATATATATATATATATATATATATATATATATATATATATATATATATATATATATATATATATATATATATATATATATATATATATATATATATATATATACCTTTTGTTTTGTTGAAGCAGCTCCTGAAAAACTGTCCTTAGATAAGCCAACTTTGTTTAAAATATTCAGTTTCGATTGAACAAGGGGCCAAATGAAGTCATCAGCTGTTCCTTTTGCTACTAAATATTGAACCAAAACTGAATCAACTTGTCCAATTCGATGCGCACGATCTTCGGCTTGAATAAGCAACTAAAAGTAATAAGATACTTTAGATCAGGAGTCGGCAACCTTTATAATCTAGAGGGTCACTTTTTGACTTTGGAGAAAGGTCAAGGGTCATACTCAAGCATAAAATTGTTGTCGAAAATTTTATATATATATATATATATATATATATATATATATATATATATATATATATATATATATATATATATATATATATATATATATATATTATATATATATATATATATATATATATATATATATATATATATATATATATATATATATATATATATATATATATATATAATCATGTATAAGAGAACTAAATGCAAGGACGACAGGACTAGCCATCCGGCCTTGTGATTTCTCTGTCAACGGCTTGTAACTACTCCAGAACCAGCATTGGGAACCATTGCTCGGAGAAGCGCAATCTTTTGAAGACCCCTGGGAGAGAGTGTTTGGAGGCTGGTTTGAGAACGATGCTGGTCCTACTGAAAGGGTGAAAACCCTACCTGAAGAGTCTGGATAGGACTCATGGACCGGCATGGGGACCGGAGAGCCGAAGAACTTGATCTTTTGGAGGGCTCTGGGAGAACTACTTCAAGCAGATGGGGAAAGATGCTGGTTCCACTGACAGGGTGAAAACCCTTCCTGGGAGAGGATATATATATATATAATATATATATATATATATATATATATATATTATATATATATATATATATATATATATATATATATATATATATATATATATATATATATATATATATATATATATATATATATATTTTATTTGGAATTTTTGTTTCAAAATAATTAAATATCCACAATTATTGAAAGCTCTGGAAACAATTTTACAGCCATAAATTTTAACATGTTTCTTTATTAACTGCCTTTTTTCAATAAAAGAATAAATTACTCTTCCTATAAATTTACCATCACGGTTTACTAAAGACATAACATTAACTGGTGAAAAAAAACATTCTTAATTGCGACAAAAAATAATTGGGTTACATTTTTCTGATTTGTACTGTGCTTTACACTCATTCTTTTATGGAATTGATTACTTGTACTTTAAAAATTAACATATCTGGTCGCTGGATTATAATGAGGTCAAATAGGTCTTACCTTTAACATTTATTTCAAATATCTGTTTAATTTTACTTTTAAATAATTTAATCATTTTATTTCATTTTTCCATTAGTATTTATAACATTAGTACTTTATTACTTTTAGTTATATATATATATATATATATATATATATATATATATATATATATATATATATATATATATATATATATATATATATATATATATATATATATATATATATATATATATATATATATATATATATATATATATATATATATATATATATATATATAGTCTGACTAATTAGTATATAAATACAAACCTTCATTTCAATGATGTCACGTAAATTTTTAGAATTAAAAATTATTTTTTTTTAAATATTAAGCTTACCCCAGGATTCCAATAAAGTTCGGCAAAAACTACAAGTTGCGCTGCAGTTAATGTTATACCACTGCTTGCTGCAGTTATAGAGAGAACTGCAACTCTTGTGTTAGGATCAGTTTGAAAATGATCAACTAATTTCTGCCGACTTTCTGAATTAGTACTTCCATCAATGCGAATGTAGCTTCAAACAAATGAAAAAAATATATTAAATACATATAAATTACATTATTATAATAGGACTCTAAGTACATATATATAAAAAAAAATAGTTACATTTTCAAGTCCTAGAGGAGTTATGAACCTCCATAGCGTAGAGGTAAAACTCTATGCTTTTGTACTATAGGGCCCGGGTTCGATTCCCCTATAGCAAACTTTAAAAAACTTTGATGCTTAATGAATATTTAGTCTGCGAGAGTTTAGCAGATTCAAATTATTACCTTATATATATATATATATATATATATATATATATATATATATATATATATATATATATATATATATATATATATATATATATATATATATATATATATATATATATATATATATAAAATCAATCTCTTTAGCGACTCAGGCCACTGGCCAGAGATTAATTTTTCAAGCCGAAAACTCATGCCTCTGGCCAAAAAAAACACTTCCGGTGCATCAATAATATATATATATATATATATATATATATATATATATATATATATATATATATATATATATATATATATATATATATATATATATATATATATATATATATATATATATATATATATATATTATATTCTGGACATACTATATATTAAAAAATATATAAAAAAACAAGGAAAAACGCTAAATTATCAAACTGAAAAACATTCTTGAAATTCAGAAATTACTTGAAAAATATTAATATTGGCTGGTATAAGATGTAAATAAATATAATTCAAAATTTTTCGTAGAGTTTGGTACTTTTCAAATTCATTTCAAAATAATGGCATTTATTATACTTTCAAGATTATACCCCCCAAACACCAGTGAAAACCTACACCAAAAACAGAAAGAATGATAAATTTAGGATCTATGTCAGTATAAATTTAAGGTTTACAGATTCTGATTCCAACAAAATTTTTAAATAGGTCTTTGAAAATTTGATTCCAGTAACTTTTAAACAAGACTCTTATTATTATCCCCAAATATTTATCAATTTTGTGATCCGATTCCGAATAAAGGACAGGAAAGAAAAGTCAATGTTATATAAAGTGAGAAAAATATTCTATTAAATACAAAACAAATATAATTGAAAAAAATATCAATTAAAACAACTAGCCCATGAAAAAATTTTTACAGGTAGTTAGTGAAAAAGTAGTAGTAATAATAATAATAATAATAATATACATACTGAACTTTTTGTTCTTCACATGTTTCTGATATACTATTTAGCATTATTCTGTGGTGAGCAAAAACCAGAAATTTTTTATTTCCTTCTGTTAAAAGTTCTTTAACATATTCACTGAAAAAAAATGTAAAAGCATGAAATATTTCAACTGAGAACAATCCAGATTATATATATATATATATATATATATATATATATATATATATATATATATATATATATATATATATATATATATATATATATATATATATATATATATATATATATATATATATATATATATATATATATATATATATTAGGAAAGGTAAGAGGTCCAGTGAAAACCTAAAAAGATGGGTGGTTCTGAATAGAGGTCATGAGACCAACGGCTGACATGAACTGATACACGGCGTTTAAATGTGTTAAAGTCTCCGGAAGTGTATTGCAATTTTATTTGTAATGTACATGTGAAAATGAGCATAGCAATGAAATTTGGGGTCAGAGAGTTGGATAGAGAATTAGTGAGTAGATTGATGAGTTACACAAGGCCTTCTCAAGGGAGGAAGTATGCGATTAGAGAGTTGTGAAAAAAATGTCTGTTGTAACAACACTGCAAAAATTGTCCTAACGAATCGTTGGGACAAGTGGCAATAATGTCACATCAAATTTTTTCAGTTATTTTATTATTAGAAAATAAATCAGTGAAGCGACTTTCTTATGCTTAAAATGTCTTTCTATTGAAAATTTTACTGTGACATTTTTGCCACTTTTACTAACCTAAAGCCTTCAATTTCATCTTCTCAAGAAGGGCTGTGTTAGATGAACATTTCAGATAAAAAATGCGTATTCCATATAATGCTCTATATATAGAACAACTTAGGTGGAATGAAAAAGTTAATAAGACGCCTTACAACTCTTAACCCTTTGGAAACCTTTGTTAATTTGTGAGGTATTAGAAACAACCATGTTTTCTCTGGCAACATTAAAAATTCAAGAAAAATCAAAGATCAATTGCTACAATGCTCTTTCTAATATTAGTTATTTGAGTGGGACGTCTTTCAAAGTGAAAAGTGTACTGAAGTGTTATATATATATATATATATATATATATATATATATATATATATATATATATATATATATATATATATATATATATATATATATATATATATATATATATATATATATATATATATATATATAGTTAAAAGAGGATGTTGTGCATTTGTGTATAGAGATTTTGCATTTTTTTCTGTTACTAATTTGGAGTCTTCCAAGTTTTCTACCCTAAGGTTTCAGCTCTGATCCCAATCTATGACTTAATTCATCTATATTGTATATTTATCTCCTACCGCTACAACAAGCAACCTTAAATTAATGGGTTTTCTAAAGTCTAAAATAGAGCACATTATCTCCTCCATTCTCCAAAAATCATTCAATCTTACCGATTTCAATGTTAGCTATTGCCAATGGCTTTCCTCTTCTTCTGATGGTAAGCTGGTGACTTTGTTTACAAGTTATTAATAGCAATGTCCCTAACGTTCAGTCTTAATTCTTTTCCTACTCTTCTTTATTAATGATCTCCGTTACTTCACCTACCAACTCCTTTGCTAATGATTCAACATTCGTTACTCTTTTCACATGGAAAATCCCAAACTAACGTAATTAGTTGAAGCTAGGGGGTACACTAGGAGGTATCCTACTAATTTCTTATCTATCTCTTATATTTAACAGTAACACAAGCACTGGTTGTTCTAAGCACAATATCTGAATTTCAACACCTCAAAAAATTAAATTGCTTCATTTATCTACTTGACACAATCTCATACACATCTCTAAAAGCACAATTCAAACCACTATATGTCCTTTCCAATCTCTTTCTAACTATTGATTTACTGCAACACTCATCACACTATTAAAGTTATAACACACATCTTCTGAACACTCAAATCGCATATCTCCTCCTTTGAAGATAGATTATACAACTTGTTACCTACACAGTCTCAACACTCAAATCGCATCTCCCCTCCTTTGAAGATAAATTATGCAACTTGTTACCTACACAGTCTCATACTTTTTAATTCAATATTTAATCACTATGCTCATTCTTTCAAGTACTCTACTATTAAATTCAGCAATACACTTCTTTTATCTATTTTCCTTTTCATTTTTTAACTTGCATACACACATACGCCATGTATCTGGATAAAGCACATATTGAATTTGGGACAATCTTGACATTACCCAGTTCTACTGGGTGTTACATAGCCCTCTGGCCTTTTTTTACCAGAGGTGATATATATATATATATATATATATATATATATATATATATATATATATATATATATATATATATATATATATATATATATATATATATATATATATATATATATATATATATATATATATATATATATATATATATATATATATATATATATATATATATATATATACTTCAATTTCTCTCATAGATAAACAAGTGATCTTAAATAGTCAATACTGCATTAAGAAAGATAATTAACCTTAAATGAAACCTCTGATCTTCTCTTAGGTCTTGATCAAGATCTATACTTTTAAGGCAAAAATTCAAAGAACTAATGTCCTTAGGAGTTGTAGGGATGGGTTCAATAAAACAATCTTTCATAGTATCATATCTAGAATGTTGCATTGTAACAACTAGGAAAATTAAATTCAACAGTAACACTAGCACTGGCTGTTTATTACCATGCAGTATCAGAATTTCAATCAAAATCATTTGTCGAAATTCAAGGGTACAACCCTACACTTTTAATCTTCATATCCCTTTCTTATCATATATATATATATATATATATATATATATATATATATATATATATATATATATATATATATATATATATATATATATATATATATATATATATATATATATATATATATATATATATAAAAATTTAAAAAGAAACTAAGAACTTCGATTGCATTTAAAACTTTAAGCCAAATTTCATATCACTGAGGTCAAAACATAAATTGCACAAAAAATATTTACCCATTAAAGTATAAAAGAGAAACTACTGAGAATAATTGCACACAGAAAGGTTAATGACAAATTTACGAATACTTACATATAAATATTTCATTTACAAATAACTACAAATATTAACTAACTAAAGATTAAGAAGATTATTAATGAACTCACCAAACTGCTTTCAATTTCGCAGAAGAACTTTCATTAAAGAATTGAATAAGAGCTCCATGTTTTTCCGCACCTTTTAAGCTTTCCTTTTTGAAATTAATAGCAGCTTCTTTCATTGACTTTGAATTTAATTTAATGGACGATGGATCAAGAATTATCGTCATCCTAATAAGAAAATAAATAACAATCATTTACTTTGTCATCACTTACTCTGCTTGTGTTATATAATTATTACAACAGGGAAGGAAATAAATTTAAAATTTTGTATAGGAAAGAAAAATAAATAATTCCCGGCATCTTTATTTGCTTTCTGTAGTTGAAAACTCTTACTGTATCAAAACAGAAAATTTCATTAAAAATACACGTAAAACAATATATTTAACATGGTAGATAAGGTCAATTAACAACAATGGATTAACCAACTAGTTTATCTACTTAACTAGAATTTTTTAAGCAGAATTAATACTATTAATTTGAATTTTAAAAAGATACTATATATATATATATATATATATATATATATATATATATATATATATATATATATATATATATATATATATATATATATATATATATATATATATATATATATATATATATATATATATATATATATATATATATATATATATATATATATATATATATACGGGTATCGGTATCGGCAAAGTTTATGGTATCAATATATAAAAGTTTTATAAGTATCGGTATCGGTAAAAAACGACCGATATCAAAATCTTGCATAAAAGAAAAACATTATTTCTGATCAAGTAAAATAGGCTGATCCTTGACAAAATTTTATTTCATATTTTAAATTTTATTATTATTATTATTATTATTATTATTATTATTATTTGGGTAGGAATAAAATACGCGTTTCCGCAAGATCGAGTGGGTATATAAACAGGGTGGATATTAATGATAACGACAAATCCTGGGATATTATTAAATACGCAATGCTGGGCAAATAATGTTTAATGAACATGTCAGGAAATGCACGGTTAAGGAGATACCCAGCCGTGGAGGTATACATGGTATGTGGAAACTGGTGGGTGCGTCAAACGTTCAGTAAACGCTTGCCTGTGTAAACCCGATGACCAATTATTAATATCTGTAAAATTGTGATGAAACGTTATTAACTAGTGGTAGGCAACGGCAGATACAGGGGTATCAAGTATCCTGTATCAAGTCGTCAAATACCACTGTCACAGTAGTTCCCTTCAGCAGTTATATATATATATAAAAAAAAAATAAAACACCTTTGCCCCTTGAAATGAATTTAAAATTAATTTAATAAATTTACATAAAGAAATAATTTTTATTTCCTTTAATTTCGCAATTATAAAGAATTTACACAATTATTTAATTTCATAGTGATAAGTGCTAAAAATTTATATTTTATTATAAAGGTTCAAATTAATAAGGTCGACGAGGGGACCCTTCCCATTCTAATAAGTCAATGAAATTTCACCTGTTTTCTTTGTTCATCAAGTAAAATTAATTAATGGGGTGCGAGATTTGAAAAAAAAAAAAAAAAAAAAAAAAAATTCCCCTATGAAGCCTGGTACACCCTAAAAAAAAAATATAAATATATATATATATATATATATATATATATATATATATATATATATATATATATATATATATATATATATATATATATATATATATATATATATATATATATATATATATATATATGGCCAAATGAAAATAGTTATATGGCTCCATACCTTTGTTTTGGTGGTAGTTGTGTTATCACATCAGACTTCAGTCGTCTGATCATAATAGTGGATTCCAACAATATCTGCAACTCTTCCATATTACTAGACCCACTAAAATCCCATCCCCATTGTTGTTGTTTCCCAGCACAATATCGAATACCATAATCTTGAAAACTTTATATATATATATATATATATATATATATATATATATATATATATATATATATATATATATATATATATATATATATATATATATATATATATATATATATATATATATATATATATATATATATATATATATGCAATAAAATACTAAAACAAATAGTGCTTATTTTTAGATTCAAAACATTAAAACCAGTAATATTCTAGTTTAGAGTTTAGATGACCCCATTTATTTATGGCTTCATAAACTGCATGCTGCATGGGAAATAACATGGTTGGCTTGATTTCTTGCATGGGGAAAATTGAGTATGTGATGAGCCATTCATAGTAAATTACAACTTTTGTTATTTTTGACAGTTTACATAGGCCCTTGTGGCTTCTAATTGTCTCTATTTTCTTATGCATGCAATGCTTAACCCTCCCCCATCATCAAATTAAGATGTATATAGTGATATTCTCTATCACAGACATACATTGTTAATGTGAATATGAATGGATCGTGATCTGCAAATTTTGTCAAGATACAAAGAAATCAGTGATGATACTGGCTGTGAAATTTTTTTAAAAAAATTATGAAGATTCGGATAATAAATGCAACCTGTAACCAACTAATAGCTTGGTTACGGCAGCATTTATTTTTATATTGCAGTGAACATGCAAGGATTGAGAATAAAATTTTAAACCCTAAAGGACTGAGAATCTTGCTTAGCCCACTGAGACACGGTAAACTCATATTTTATAATATAAATATATATATATATATATATATATATATATATATATATATATATATAATATATATATATATATATATATATATATATATATATATATATATATATATATATATATATATATATATATATACAGAACGCCACCACTACGGGCATTTTCAAGGAGGGGGCACACACACACATACAAAGCTATTCAAACAACACACACAATAACGCACAGCCCTATGGGCGCAGACGGAAGCCTTGAAGAGTGGAAGATTAAATACAGGGAAAAATATGGTATTCCACAGAATAGAGGTGGCTGGAAAGAAGGAGGTACCACAACGGGCTAGCCTGGGATTTCCTACGTCCACACAAAATTGGTGCGAAAGCAGGGCACCCCTTGTGCAACGAGGACGACGCAACGGTGGAGGAATGCGAGAGGCCAATTCCCTCGAGCACCTGCCATTGTAGTACCTGTAGAAAAGAGATAGCGCGCCAACGTCACGTCGCAGAGACAGAGGGTCAAGTGAGTTTGAAAGTAGGGGACAGTTTATTAAAGCTTTTGACTCAACCCTATCCAGAAAAGAGGAGGAGCCGGAGCCCCCCCAAATGTGAGAACAGTACTCCATACAAGGCGAATAAGACCCTTATATATTTGGAGTAACTGCTCAGAAGAAAAAAATTCTCGCAATCTGAACAGGACTCCCAGCTTCTTAGAGGCCGCTTTAGCAACCATTGTAATATGTGGTTTCCAAGAAAGTTTGTTGTTTATGTTTAGACCAAGAATGTTAATGTTATTTACAGGTGAGACGGGAGAGCCATCGAAGAGGATAGGAAAGTTAGGAGGTGTTTTTGAGAGGGAGATGTAAAGAAGTTGAGTTTTTAAAGAGTTGAATTTTACAAGGTTGCTATGACCCCACCGGGAAATCCCATCCAGATCGGCAAGAATGGAATCGGAAAGTTGAAGACGAGAAGCAAGTCTAGAAGCAAAAGAGGGAGCAGATTTGAAATGAGTAGAAGAATGCAGAGTTGAATCATCAGCATAAGAGTGAACAGAGTTAGAAGTGCAGTGGAGAAGATCGTTAATGAAAAGTAAGAATAAGGTTGGAGATAAAACAGAACCCTGAGGAACACCACAGTTGACAGAAAAGGAGGAAGAGGTCGCTCCATCTACAACTGCCGAAATGGAACGATCTGAGAGAAAACTAGACAAGAGTAAGCAAAGGGAAGGAGGAAACCCAAAGGAAGGGAGCTTAGAGAGCAGTGACGCATGCCATACCCGGTCGAAAGCCTTGGATATGTCAAGCGCCACCACCAAGTCCCTAAGGGCAGAAGACCATAGATCAGTAAGATAGGAAAGTATGTCACCAGTTGACCTCGAGCGACGAAAGCCATACTGGTGATCAGAGAGAAGAGAATGAGACTCCAAATGATCCAGGAAATGAGAGTTGAGAAGAGTTTCAAAAATTTTAGATAGAACACAAGTGAGAGCTATAGGTCGATAGTTAGAAGGGTCAGAACGGCTGAACAAACGCACGCTTCCAGCATAGAGGAAAAGTATTAGTATTAAGGCATAGAGAGTAGAGCTGAACGAGGACAGGGGCCAACTCGGAAGCACACTCCCTCAGAACACGAGGGGGAATGCCATCCGGGCCACTGGCCTTCCTGACGTTCATAGATTTCAGGATCCCATGCACCCGATCATGAGTAATTATAGGTAGTGGCATGGGACACCTGAGAGGAGAAGGAGTAGGAGGAGGGATGCCAGAATCGAGCAGGGTGGAATTAGATGAAAAAAGGAGGCCGAAGAGATTAGCCTTTTCAGAAGGAGTATTAGCTACAGAACCATCAGAGCGAATAAGAGGAGGAAAGGCAGATTTACAGAAGTTGTTAGAGATATTTTTGACAAGAGGCCAGAAATTTTTATCAGTAGGAGAGCCTTTTATGAAAGTACTTTCCGTCGAAGAACATCCCTGCAACGATTCCGAGCTGAATGAAAATTAGCAAGAGTGATAGGAGAAGGAGAGTTTTTCCATTCACGATAAGCATTGTCTCTCTCCCGAAGGGCAAGAGAACAATTGCCATCGAACCAAGGATTTTGAGGAGAAAAAGATTTAGTTGAAGATGGGATGAATCTGCCCATCCCGTCAAGGATTACGGCCCCTACCTTTTCAGCAGAGACAGAAGCGTCCCCCGAGACAAAGCAAGATTCACTCCAATGATAGTTAGCAAAGAAGCGGCGCATTGCCCCCCAATTAGCCCGATTAAAGTGCCAGAAAGTACGTTTAGGGCATGGTGGAGCTGTTGGAGAGAAAGCATTATTAAGCATAAGATTATGGTCAGAGTTACCAATAGGAGGGAAAATGGTGTATTTATAACTAGAAGGAGTAGTGGTGAAGCATAAATCAAGTGTATTCAAGAATTGGTTAGGACGATCTGGAATGTGTGTGGGTTCCCTAATCAACTGCTCCAGATCGTTAAGAATGCTGAATGATTTGGCCTCCCTCCCACCTGTATCAGTATGAGAGGAACCCAACCACTCCCCTAAATAGAGACTATTTGGATGAGAAGAAGTGAGTCTCGTGAGTAGTAGTAAGATATTGAAAAAAAAAAACTGGAAAATCTGTTATTATAGCAGAAACACAAGAAAATTGTAGTAGTAGGAAGACAGATTTTAAGCCATAAAACATCGAAATTAGGAGATTCTAGATTTACGAGACGTGTCACAGGAGTGTTAATGTTAATATAGGCACAGACTCCACCATTTAGACGGAAATTGTGAAAAAAGTTGTAGTCAGAGACATTAAGATTACTAGAGAAGGAATCCCTGTCCAATATATATATATATATATATATATATAATATATATATATATATATATATATATATATATTATATATATATATATATATATATATATATATACTATGCTTACTTCGATATAAATTTGGGGTCAACAGATGATATCTGTGTATATAATTCACTTGGCCGAGAAAGAGCTGGTGTGCCACTTAAAAGAATTAACCTTCTGCATGACTTCATAATTGGGGCAGCAGATTTATATCGTATTGATTTAAAATTCTTTAACATATGCGATTCATCCTGTATTATAAAATAAAATAAATCTTTGCAATTCTACGAGTAAAAATAAAATATTCTCTATACCTTTACTGTAAAACTTACCATCACGACTACAGAAAAATTCATTTCTTTTATTTCTTGAGCTCGTTTTGAAAGAAGATCATAACTTATTATAATGACTGTCCCCTCAAGACTATCTTTACAAGTGTTTATAACAACTACTTCATATGCATCAACACTTTCTATCCAACGATCAACAGCTTCAGCCCATGAATACCTAGTAAAAAAGGTAATTTTTTTTTATTTTCATTATGTGGTAGTAGTATTTTAAAATAATTTCTTCATTTATTAGTAACTTTATTCAGTGAGTAAAATTACAATCTAATTTAATAATATAGATTTTCCTTATTATTATTATTAGTAGTAGTAGTAAAAAAATAATCATAATTTATTAATTTATTAGTACCTTTATTTAGAGTGAGAAAAATTACAATCTAATTTAATAATATAGATACATAATTTTTATATTACATAGTTCTAAATAATAATAATAATAATAATAAATTATAAAATAAAATGTTATAAAATAAGGACGAAAAATATGATTCAAACAACTATACTTCATTTTGAACCTTATACTAAATACCAACAATAATTAAAATATTAATTAAAGGTATGAAGAGCGTGAGGCTATTTTTTAGTCTTTAAGAAAATAGAGATTTATGACCCCACTATCAAAGTATTTATTTTGTTTCAAGAAATTATGGAGAAATTCTTATGTCAAGGTTTACATGTCATGATTTTAAATAAATAAATAAATAAATAAATAAATAAATAAATATATATATATATATATATATATATATATATATATATATATATATATATATATATATATATATATATATTATATATATATATATATATATATATATATATATATATATATATATATATATATATATTATATTCTAGATTCTAGACAAATCAGACAGTGCGTGACACAACTATGTCTTAGATTTTGCTAAAACTTTGTATATTGCAAAATTTAAAAAATTTTTGAGCTCATAACTTTTGTCCTATTAGTGATAGAGATGTGAAACATAATGCGTTTGGTGTAAAAAGGCACGATAAACAAAACTTACTTTAAACATTTTTTACCTAGGACTGATATTTTAAAAGATAAACAATTTTAATATTGGAGGCCCATTTCCCCCCTTGAGGCCAATCAAAACAAATTTTTTTTAAATGTTAAAATTGATCTTTTATCATTTGTGCATAAACGTTTGAAATGAAACAGTTGTAAATTTTAGTATTTAATGCTTATTTTTTACATAGAGTGACATGAACTTAACATATAAATTAGACAATGTGTAACTTTCTTAAACAATTCAACAATTTTCTTAATATAAGATTGTTATATATATTTATCTGATTTTATTTATATTGCTACGCATAAAATTAGAACAACCAACTATGTCAAAATCCTAATATTTACATTACCACCCAACTAAATTTTGTAGTATATATACCGTTGTTTCTCATAATAAAATTCAGTATTCTAAATTGACTTCAAATAATTATGAAGACGGGACTCTCAATTTAGTTTGGTATGTTATTTTTTTGTATATATCTATTTACTTTATGATTATTGTTATTGTTGTTATTATTAATCATTATTATTATTTATTTGTAGATCTGCTTTGTCAGTTGAATAAAGCCTAAAATTACTCCTAATTTCCTTTGGTTATTACATTTTATTCAACTGAACAAAATATGGAAAGAGGACTTCGGCCTGAGAAACTAGAAGTTCTTCCTACGTCTCCTGAGGCTCCTAGAGTCTTCAAGCATTGGTTGTATGTGTTTACTCGTTTTAAAGAAACTATTGAGGCCTCGGAGAATGCTTACTTGGGGATTTTGGCGAACTCTTTATCTTCCGAGAATTTTGAAATTATCGTTGACTGTACTACTTTCGATGAAGCCTTGAATACTCTTAAAGATGCTTTTATTAAGCCTGCTAATGAAGTTGTCGCTCGGCATCATTTGTCTACGCGAAAACAAACATCTAGTGAGACTATTGATGAATATCTGAGAGCCCTTTATAAACTAAGCATAGATTGCAACTTTCGATCCGTTTCTGCTGAAGCATATAAAAATGAATATATTAGAGATACTTTCATAACTGGTTTAAACTCTCAACAGATTAGGACTAGACTCCTAGAAAATAAGTCTTTGGATTTAACTAATGCTGTTAACCAGGCAAGAAGTTTGGAGATTGCTTTTAGAGATTCTCATTCTTATCAGGAGAGTTCAGAAATCTCAAGTTCTGCTCAAGTTATTGAACTGGAGGAAACTAAAGTTGCTACTACTGGAGATGTATGTGCAGCCTCTGATTCCAACATTAGAAAGATTCAGTGTTATTTCTGTGGGGGTGATCGACATTCTCGCTCTGTATGTCCTGCTCGAAATGCTACCTGTCGAAAATGTCGGAAGCTCGGACATTATGCCAGAGTATGTAGGAGCAAAACTGGCAATGCGGTTTCTGCTTTCTCAGTACTTGCATGTGTTCCTGATGTCCTTAAGAAGTCTTTCATAGATGTGACTCTGAATGGTGAGAATGTTAATGCTCTTATTGACACGGGGAGCTCAGAGAATTTCGTGTCTGAAGCTATTGTTCATCGCCTCAAGATTTCTACTTCTTCTTATTCTGGTGTCGTTTCCTTGGCTTCGTCAAGTTATCAATCTGTCATTGATAAAGTTTGTTACTGTGATATAAAAGTTAGAGGCAGGCTTTATTCTCGAATCAAGCTATTGATAATGAAACAATTATGTACTGATGTAGTGTTGGGCCTTCCTTTTCTGGCGAAACATTCAAATATCAACTTGCGCTATGACGGACCCGAACCCTCTCTTGACATTTGTGCTTTAACTGCTCTGTCAATAACTCCACCTAGGGTATTTTCCAGTTTGTCTTCAGATTGTCGTCCAATAGCAACTAAATCAAGAAAGTTTGGAGTTAAAGATTCTGACTTCATCAGATCAGAGATTAATCGATTATTGTCTGAGAATATAATTGAGAACAGTCAATCCCCATGGAGAGCGCAAGTTTTAATTGTCAATCAACGAAACAAAAGGCGTCTTGTAATTGATTACTCTCAAACTATCAACAAGTTTACTTACCTTGACGCCTATCCTCTACCTAGTATCGATGATTTAGTAAATAAAATAGCCAATTATAAATTTTTCAGCACCATAGATTTAAAAAGTGCTTATCACTTGGTTCCGCTATTGAAAGAAGAAAGACATTATACTGCTTTTGAAGCAAATGGACGACTATATCAATTTAAGAGATTAAGTTTTGGGTTAACGAACGGAGTAGCTTGCTTTCAGAGAATTATGGATGAAATTATACGCAACTATAATCTTTCAGGAACTTACGCCTATCTTGATGATGTGACTATTTGTGGAATTACTAAAGAAGAACATGACAAGAATCTGCAGAAATTCTTTGAAGTGGCGAAACTCTTAAACATGACCCTTAACGATGACAAATGTGTTTATTCTGCTGAATCTGTGCGTTTGCTCGGATACGAAGTACGATTTAACGAATTAAGACCTGATCCAGAACGACTTGACCCTTTAAAACATATGCCTCTGCCTGACACTAAAAGAAGTCTCTCTCGTCTTATAGGATTGTTTGCTTACTACTCCCGGTGGATTCCTCGTTATTCAGAAAGAATTCGACCATTAATTGATGCCTCCTTGCCTTTGGATGAACGTGCAAGAGCCGCTATCTCCGACTTAAAAGAGGCTATTCTTACTTCGGTGAAAATGAAGATAGACGATCATCTCCCTTTTACTCTGGAAACTGATGCTTCTGAAGCTGCCATTGGGGCTACTCTGAGTCAGGAAGGATGTCCTGTAGCATTTTATTCAAGATCTCTCTCTCCCTCAGAGAGGAAACATTCCTCTATAGAAAAAGAAGCCTATGCTATAATAGAGTCCATCAGAAAATGGCACCATTTCTTGGCTGCTAGGCATTTCTCTTTAATTACAGATCAGAGATCCGTCTCTTTTATGTTTAGTTCTAAGCATAGGAGCAAAATTAAGAATGACAAAATTCTCAGATGGAAGACTGAATTAATGCCTTATTCATTTGATATAACTTATAGACCTGGAAAGTTCAATATTGCGGCTGATGCTCTTTCTCGAGGTTCTTGTGCTGCTACACTTACTTCAAAACTGTCAGAACTTCACAGTGCTCTTTGTCACCCTGGTATTACGCGACTTCTCCATTTCGTTCGTAGTAGGAATCTTCCATACTCAGTAGAAGATATTAAGAAAGTAACATCCTCTTGTCCTGTTTGTTGCAGAGTTAAGCCTAAGTTTTACAAACCTGCTTCTGAAGAATTGATACATGCTATGCGGCCGTTTGACAGACTCAGTATGGACTTCAAAGGTCCTTTGATCTCTTCTAGTTCAAACAAATATCTGCTGATTATTGTTGATGAGTTCTCCAGGTTTCCGTTTGCCTTCCCGTGCAAGAACACTTCAGCAGAGACTGTTATAGGCTGCCTCACTTCATTATTTTCTATTTTTGGTTTGCCTACTTATATACACTCAGATAGAGGATCTTCCTTCATGTCTTCGTCTCTAAAGACTTTCCTTTTCCGCCATGGTATCTCAAGCAGTCGATCAACTCCTTATCATCCAACTGGTAATGGCCAATGTGAAAGGTTTGTGGGAATCATTTGGAAGACTATTACTTTGGCTCTAGAATCTCGGAATATTTCTCTTCATAATTGGGAATCTGTATTACCAGATGCTCTTCATTCTGTAAGATCTCTTTTATGTACTGCCACTAACGCTACTCCCCATGAAAGGTTGTTCTCTTATCCTCGACGAACTTCGACCGGTTTAGGATTACCTACATGGCTTTCTTCACCAGGACCTGTGCTGCTGAAAAAGTATACTCGGCAGAAGCTTGACCCTTTGGTGGAAGAAGTTCGACTCTTGGAGGCCAACCCCCAGCATGCCCTTGTCAGATTTCCTAATGGGAGAGAAGAAACTGTATCTACTGAGGATTTGGCACCTGCTGGAAGATTGACACCTGAATCTAACAAGGACTTCTCACCTTCTGGAGGATCGCCCTCAGACCAATCTTCGGGGGATTTCAGTGTGGATCAGACGGTGCCTGATGATTCTAATCCTTCTTTCCCTGTAGCTGTCGATCTGGAAAGGACGGAGCCTCATGATGCTGAATCTGGTCTACGTCGATCTTCTCGTGTTCGGCGCCCTGTGGATCGCTTAAATCTTTGATTCGCCTTTATTTTTTTAGGATGGAGTGAATGTTATATATATTTATCTGATTTTATTTATATTGCTACGCATAAAATTAGAACAACCAACTATGTCAAAATCCTAATATTTACATTACCACCCAACTAAATTTTGTAGTATATATACCGTTGTTTCTCATAATAAAATTCAGTATTCTAATTGACTTCAAATAATTATGAAGACGGGACTCTCAATTTAGTTTGGTATGTTATTTTTTTGTATATATCTATTTACTTTATGATTATTGTTATTGTTGTTATTATTAATCATTATTATTATTTATTTGTAGATCTGCTTTGTCAGTTGAATAAAGCCTAAAATTACTCCTAATTTCCTTTGGTTATTGTACTGAGATTGGTAGTAAGTAAATTAACATTTAGTCATCTTTAAGCTTCATTTTCAATAACAAATTAGCTCGCTTTACATCCTTATCCTCAAATTAGTATGTCATCTTAATATCTAGAATAATATTTGGATTTGACATCATACACTATGTCATCTTGTAGTATCTAATATTCATCTTTTTGGTCAGGAAAATTAATTTGGATGGCTTTTAAATTTGTAATCACAAATTCACAAGACGACTCATCAATAATCCCTATCTAGAATGCTGTCATACATGCATGCAACGTATTGTCCTGGAATATATTCAATTTTAAGTACACTAATTTCTATATCACTTGTATTGATTCCACTTCCTTCATCTTAAACAAAATGGGTGATTCATCATTATATATCATGTAGGCAAACATTTTGTTTATTTCACTAGGAATAAATTTGTGAAAACCTGTGGTACCTTTAATTGGTAAAGACTTTTTAAATCTAGTTGAGAAGGGTGTTTTTATTCAATTTAATTTGTTTTTGAAACAAAAAGGTATTCAATATTCTTAATATTAGAATTACAAAAGTTGTAAGTTAACTTGAGTCAAAATGTGGTCTGCCACTGTTTTAATTGTGCCCCTACTTCATCACACGCACTTTTATTTATTAATTCCAACCTGCTTGATTCTGGCATCCCTCCTCCTACTCCTTCTCTTCTCAGGTGATTACTCATGATCTGGTGCATGGGATCCTGAAATCTATGAATGTTAGGAAGGCCAGTGGTCCAGATGGCATTCCCCTTATTTTCTGGGGGAATGTGCTCATCCAAACAAGTTGGCGCCTGTTCTTGTTCAGCTCTACTCTCTATGCCTTAATAAATAATACTTTTCCTCTGTTGGAAGTGCGCATATGTTCAGCCAATCCCCAAAAAAAGGTAGCTGTTCTGACCCTTTCAACTATCGACCTATAGTTCTCACTCATGTTCTGCCAAAAAATTTTGAAACTCTCCTCAACTCTCATTTCCTGGGTAATTTGGGGTCTCATTCTCTTCTCTCAGAACATAAGTATGGCTTTCGACGCTCAAGGTCAACAACATCCTTTCGTATCTCACTGATTTATCGTCTTCTGCCCTTAGGGACTTCGGGGAGTCTTGTGTGGTGGCGCTCGACATATTCAAGGCTTTTAACCAGGTATGTCATGCATAGCTGCTCTCTGAGCTCCC
>SEYY01001149.1:167205-212205 GCA_009176605.1 Armadillidium nasatum | reverse complement strand
GTAGGATTTTATCATTAATCAAAATAACTCTCATTCTGTTTTTCTACAAGATACCAAATCTGACAGTCAACACCTTATGTACAAATTCAATTGCCTTGAATCTCACATCACTGTACATTGACATATATTGCCTATAAAAACAATAGATTCTACAACATAGTATACTGGCACATATTTAAATCAAGAAAGAAATATGAACATTTTCATACAGAAAATGGCAAAATAACCCTTTTGAACAAGTTTGCCAACTTCAAGATTCTTTGTTCATCATGTGAGGTTCAAATACTATATTGTAGTGGTCTTCTATATTAAAAATCACACCTCGTGATATTAAAAATATTTTAATGTTATGCATATTTAACAATATAATTTGAATTTTTTTTTTTTTTTTTTTTTTAATTTTAATTTAATTTAAAATTAATCTATTTTCAAAATTTGTACTCTGAAGATATCCCAAGTTAGAGGATGAAATGAGTCAGGATAGAAATATAAAAAAAATAAATATGATATGCTTTTTATTTGGCTTGCAAATTATGCTCTGGAATAATCTTAAAAGCGTGTCTTCTTAAGAAAAAGAAATTGTTAGAAACATGTATACAGTATAAATATTAAAACAAAAGCTGATATTGATTTTCCAAATGATCTTATAATAGTCTAGAAAATCAGTATCATCTTTTGTTTTTATAAATTGTATATATTTTCTTCCTAATAAATTAATAATGAAGTTGGTAATAAAAATATTTTTATTATTAAAAACTGGACTTAAAAGTGATTCCACATTCTTTCAAACCTACCTGGATTATCTTTAATTCCTTCTAGCCCCTTCTTTGTATAAAAGGTTGAGGCAGATTTGGGTGGTCCTGCTTTTATGCTTGTAACACTTGGCAATGGCTTCCAGTTTACACTAACATTAGGTTTGGAAGGCTGATTGCTGATGCTATTCTTTAAAGAATTGGAAAATAAATTATTATTATTATTATTATTATTACTTTGGCATTGGTTTCCTTTACTTTTTAAAAAAGCCGCTCGTCTTTCAAGTGCTTTAAGCCTATTTTCTTCAATTCTTTTGCGTTGTTCTTCTGTTAATGTACTTCCATTACCATTCATTTTTTTATTATTAGGAATTTTATTATTATTCTATTAAAAAAAAAAATTGAAGCAATGGGAAAATATCAAATATTTAACCTGTAATATATAATATATATATATATATATATATATATATATATATATATATATATATATATATATATATATATATATATATATATATATATATATATATATATATATATATATATATATATATGAGTAATTTTGTATCAAGTGGACCAATCTGGTAACTGTTCTGATAAAAGTTGGTACACATGCAGACTAATGTTTCAAAATCAAGTTCAATAAAATATTAGCTCCGAATATATTGTTCATGAGTCAAGTATCTCAATGTTAAGGTGACCTTTAACAGAAAGAAATTCAGCTGAAAAATAATTCCCAATCTGACACTGAACCACTTATGAAATCAAATAGGGAACTAAAAATTGATACATAGTCATTTTATTGTATTAAATCCAACTTTTGCAGTTATGAAATTTCTTATTTTTAAGCAAAGTGACCTAAACTAACAAAAAATAAACTGGCAAAATTTATATTTTATCCTTTCATTATTTTCAAACAAAAAAGATCAATTAAGTTATTCATTTTAATTTATTTTGGCTCTATTTTTTTTGTTTGTGTGTGTAAAGGATATCCAGATGTACCAAATATTTAAGTAATAAAGTGATATTTAATCCTTTTTCAGATGCAGATCTATCAGTTTGCAGATATTTTTGAAAATGTCAAATTTGTACCAAAGTTATACTGAAGGTGAAGGATTCCTTTAATTTCATTTTTAATACTTTATTATTTAAGTCCATAGATTTATAAGTGCATATTTTATAAGTACATATCAATTCTAAAGATCAAAATCCAACATTTATATTATTGTGCCAAAAATTAAAAAAGTTACTGTATATGTATAGTAAAATTTTGATCAAGTACCATCTCTCTGTATTTTCACTATATTAAAAATATAAAGTCAAAATATGAAATACATTCTATACACACTTTTACTTAACAAAAAGTAATTAAAATACATAAAAAAAAACAAAAACCATTTTAAAAAACAAAAAAATTAATATTTTTACTCTAACTGGTGAAGCGACGGACTGTTCCCTGCCTGTTTTTTGCTTATACAAAAATAATTGAATGCCAGGTTACCATATTTGTTCTTCAACTGTTCATTATTTTTTGCAATGTGCTGTAATACAAGATGTCAGTATACAAAAAAAAAGAATGGTAGTAGTTAATGCCACATCTCTCTCTGTGTGTGTGCATATATATATATATATATATATATATATATATATATATATATATATATATATATATATATATATATATATATATATATATATATATATATATATATATATATATATATATATATATATATATATAGGACTGACCATGGCCCTAGCTCTGGCAAACCCTGGCCATTTTTACTGACCCAGGAACCAGCCCCTGGCTAAAAATCAAGAGAAAACCTTGGTTGCCTGCCAGGGTTTAAATGGCAAATAACACTTAAGGGAACAGTACAATTTAAATTTTTTTTTAATTTTCAGCTGATTCTCCTGAAATTTTCAGTGTATATAGCTTTTTTCCTGGTGAAAAAAGTCCTTTTCTAGCATTTTTTCTGAGTCTATAAAGGTTAAGATATTTTTGGAAATTTGGCCCTTTTTCAAATGAATGGTTGGGCCAAATCACTTTTTGAAATGACTTGAATTTGGACTGTATATTCAGAATTCTATGGGCGGAAGCAGCTTCTAACAGACTTTTGTTCCCAGAGTGATAGAAAAAATGTTATCAGCCCAAAACTGACTAACTATCAGAAAAAAAATTAAGAAAAAAAAACTATATTTATTTTTGGTGGGTGTATAGAGGAGGGATGGTGCTACAAATTCCTCTCTATTCGTTATTTGATGCGATTCGTTGGTTTTGAAATAACTTCAAAAAAATGTCCATTTTTGACCAAATTTCAAAAATTCCCAAGTTTGAGAGGATATATCTCACTTCAAACAAATAGCATTTAATAATGCACTAAATAAATGTTGTTGTCCTGTCCCTCCTCTAAACAATATCAACAAATAAAAAAATTACTAAGTAGCATTTATTTAAAATAATTTTTTCCTCCAGAAGGGTATGATTTTTGCAAATTTTTTTTCAAGTGCTTATAACTTTTTCTAGACGTGATTTCAAAAATATGTTCCTACCAGTGCAAGAAATTAGGGATAATATTATTCAGTTAAATTTTCAGCTCATGTGGACCAGTGGTTTGACCAAGCTATTCATTTTTTTCAACTTTGGGTTCAAACTTTCAAACTGTTATGGACTCGGAAAAATGCCCATAAATCAACTCAGAACTTCAGGAAAAAATGCATATACCCTAAAAATTTCAGCTCAATCAGTCAAATAATAATAAAAAAAAATTTTTCAAACAAAATATAAGAAAATTATGATTTTTTTTTTTTTTTTTTTTTTTTTTTTTTTTTTTTTTTTTTTTTTTTTTTTTTTTTTTTTTTTTTTTTTTTTTTAGATGCCCCCATAAAGATTTAGTTTGGATAATTCCTTTGGGTACCTGGTAGTTTTCTTCTAATTTCCTGACTACAGATGTTACATTTATTTATTTCGAGTCCTATTCTGAAATATTATAAAGAATTCCATTAATGCAGAAGCTGATCTTTTGGCCACATTGACTGGAAGTATAAACAAAATAATAATTTTGAAATAATGTAGCTAAATGATACAGTTTGATACATAGCAAAAAAATAATGATATATATAAATACAGGTTAATTTGATAATTTTTAATCTTGCATTTTTTCAAACTATACCTCGAGGTTTTTACCTAGGTAAACCTGTTAAATCACTATTATGAATCAGAATTATTTTTTTTTTAATTTTTGTACTTTTTTAAACTTTTATTACACAAAATCTGTAATTTTCTGAAATATTTTTGGAAAAAATTCATATAATCACTAATTTAAGTGAATTTGGCTATTCTACTCCCTCCTTATAATTAAAAAAAAACTCAATTAAATTTATATCTAATTTTCTTAACCTAAAATTTCATTGCTTTTGACCTCTTTACAAATTTTAGGCAACCTCGGCAAAATTCTAACTCCGTTCGGTCCATATATAAAGGTAATGGTTTAGAAGTTGTCTGGGTACTTACGTATTAACGCCACCGCAGCAGAAGTGAAGCTTAGAAACTTTAATTATTATTTTTATTCTATTTTATATATATATATATATATATATATATATATATATATATATATATATATATATATATATATATATATATATATATATATATATAAATATATTTAGAGAGAGAGAGAGAGAAAGAGAGACAAACGTTTTGCTTAGGTTAGGAATGTTGAAAAGATTACATAAGGTTTGGTAGGTTAGTTAGGTTAGGTTAGGTTACTTTAGGTTACGTTAAGTTAGGTAGGTTAGGTTAGGTTAAGGTAGGTTGGTTAGGTTAGGTTACGTTAAGTTAGGTAACCTAACTAACCTAACCTACCTAACTTAACGTAACCTAAAATAACCTAACCTACCAAACCTTACGTAATCTTTTCAACCTTCCTAACCTAAGCAAAATGTTTCTCTCTCTCTCTCTCTCTCTATATATATATATATATATATATATATATATATATATATATATATATATATATATATATATATATATATATAAATAGAATGAAAATAATAATTAAAGTTTCTAAGCTTCACTTCTGCTGCGGTGGCGTTAATACGTAAGTACCGTTGTCTGACCTTCGATATATATAAAAATATCACTATATGGAAATACCAATATATGGAAACATCAATATATAAATGCAATTTTTTTACATTTTTATTATTATTATTTAGCTTTTCATTTACCTTTTATTTAATTTATTTATTTATTATTTTGTTTTCTAGCATACTTAGTTCAACTTATCATAACCTGAATGACCAAAGTTTGCCATGTGATACAGGATTAACTGATAGATAGAAATTTCAAAATATTGATATAAAATATGATATACAAGGTCAGACAACTTCTTAACCTAAGCCATATATATATATATATATATATATATATATATATATATATATATATATATATATATATATATATATATATATATATATATATATATATATATATATAGTAATAATTCAATCTGGCACAAACCTCTCTATTTTTCACTATATTGAAAATATGAAGTCAAAATATGTTTAAATGCATTCTATGCATAACTTTCATTCACGGAAGAGTAATATAAATTACATAATAAAAAAGAAAAACTATTAAAAAATGGAAATTTTTTTTTTTACTGCAAATGGTGAAGCAATTATTCTTCGACTGGCTTCATTTGTACAAAAATAGCAAATCCAATTGAATACCAGGTTGCCATATTTGTCCTTTGACTTGTTATTTTTCTGCAATGTACTGTAATACAATCTTCGATATATGGAAATATTGATATATCAATGCAAATTTTTTGACATTTGTATTATTTAGCTTTCATTTCATTTAATGCCTATTTTTATTATTATTATTTAGTTTTCTAGTGTACTTAGTTCGACTAACCATAACCTGAATGACCAAAGTTTGTTGTGTGATATAGTCTTAACTGATTGATGGTTATACTTTATATTTAAGCATACATATGGTGTAATATGGCAGTAGGCATGTCTGTCAAGTTAGCAAAAGATTTTAGCTAAAGATTTTTTTTAAGGATAAATTTCAGGGGACAAATAGGACAGACAACCACAGTGTAAAAATAAGTAAATAAATAAAAAAGTAAAATATAGGTTTATAAATATAATAAAATTTAACGATACAGTGCTATACCCAAATCGTCATCAGGAAAAACATTTATGTCCCCCGTACCCCCCGACCCGTGAGTGATGATGATATATATATATATATATATTTTTAAACTTATATTTTACTATTTTATATTTATTTTTACAATGTGGTTGTCTGTCCTATTTGTCCTTAAGAAAAATCTTTAGCTAAAATCTTTTGATAACTTGACAGATGTGCAGTAGACCTATATGCCATGGCAACATTCCATCAATCAGTTAGGACTATATCACACTGCAAACTTCGGTCATTCAGGTTATGATAATAATAATAGGCATAAATGAAATGAAAGCTAAATAATAATAATAATATAAATATCAAGATATTTACATTGATATATCAGTTTCCATATTAACATTATATTCGATCTGGCACAATACCTCTCTCTCTCTCTCTCTAAAAAGAGAGATATAAAAAACAGTCATCCAAGAATGTGGTTGTTACTAAAAGTATATTATGGGACAGATTACAAGACACTTCATTTCGTTTTTACAGCATAAATAGTATTTTTTTTAAATATTTTTGGGGTTTTTCTTTTTGTCATGTATTTATATTACTCTTCCATGAAAGAAAAGTATGTATCGAATGCATTTAAACATATTTTGACTTCATGTTTTCAATATAGTGAAAAATAGAGAGGTTCGTGCCAGATTGAATAATTATTACCATATATATATATATATATATATATATATATATATATATATATATATATATATATATATATATATATATATATATATAGGCTTAGGTGGAGATTGTTTCTGAGTTTCGATATTTTTTATATCGATATTTTTTTATGTTGATATTTTATTTTAATCGATATTTTCCTGCCTATAATTAGCCCTAGGCTACTATGTCGTGCAAACGTTCTTGTGTACGTTAAGGTCTCTTTTACGGCAAATTCTTGTGTAGGTTAGGCCTCTTTTTACGGCAATTTCGGTAGTTCAGGTTATGATAAGTCGAATTAGGTTCTGCTAGAAAAGTAAGTAATAATAATTGTGTCTATGTCTAGTAATAGTACCGTACCTTGGCAACTCTCTTGTTTACGATAGGCTTCTCCGATATTTTCGATTTCGATATTTTTTAACAATCGAAACTCAGAAACAATCTCCACCTTTACCATTTATATATATATATATATATATATATATAATATATATATATATATATATATATATATATATATATATATATATATATATATATATATATATATATATATATATATATATATATATATATATATATATATATATATATATATATATATATATATATATATATATATATTATTATATATATATATTATATATATATATATATATATTATATATATATATATATATATATATATATATATATATTATATAAAATAGCTGTACAAATTTTTTTTTAACACCAATGATCCCGCGACCTTGTTCTACAATAAACTCATTAGGGCTATGTTATTAGTTTCAAATCACTATGAGTAGTTCCAGTCCCAATGCATAGGTACATTGTCAATTTCAGCAACCTGGTGATGAGAAAAAATCCACTACTGTCAGCTCCACAATTACCAAAATTTCAAGGACAAACAATAAAAAAACTTTTTCACTTACAAGTTATTTGAAAATATTACAAAAATATGCAGTAAATGTGATGAAACAATGGCTTAATTTTGGAAATAGTATTTTTAAATAAAGCACAAAATATCAAGAAGTTATGATGAAATATTTACAATTAAAAAATCAGTAGATAGATTTAAATATTTGTGCATAATTATTTTCGGAAATCCAAGTTTAACAACTAACGTACTTCAAGTAATTATATATAATTTCTTTATAATAATATTTTGCCTTTATTTTCAAAGAATGTTTACCAGCCACAGTGTAAACGGTTAGTTAACGTATATACAGTAGGCCAACGATTATTTTCTAATGAAGTGCGTGTCTTAGAAAGTTGACTATTTTAAGCATAAGTTACCACATCGTTAATTAATCAATTTTTTTAACATATTATCGTTTTTTCTGTAAAACTTTTATCAAGATAATAAAGACAAATATAAAAATATTTTTAATTATTAAAATATGCCTTTGTTATTTACGCAGCCATTTTAAATTATTTGACTTTTTTTTGTATCAATTAAATGGATTCCAAATTGTCCTCAATATATATCATTGATCTAAATTACTAAGTAATACTTTTACTATGCATATGCTAACGTTTCAACATTTTTCTTGTTCTATTTTGCCAGGCCCAATAGTTTGTGTATTCACTATTCAACAGCCTCTGGAGTTTTAGTTTTAGCGTAATATATAGGTTTTAGCACAGCCTTTATTTATTTATTTATTAAATTGTGGTTTTAGGTACCTCGAAAATAAAATAAAAGCATAGTTCGTAAATATAGTGATAAAAGCTTGTTCTTTGAATCCTGTGTATCACACTAATTTTTTAATGTAAAGCTTTTAAAATTCTACGAAAATGCTGTTTAAAGTTTTGTTAGGCTTCCTTTATTCCATTTATGCTTATTTGTGTTCATAGTATCTATAAAATAGAATAAATATAATTCATGCCCACTTGGAGTATAGTACTTTATAGGACTATAGATATATAGTACTTTATGATCCATAATAGGGTAATAATTTCATCATGATACCTCACTGTTTATCACTATTATTTTAAATGTTAAGATATGTTTAAATATATTCTGCACATACTTTTAGGAACATAGGAAAATAGAGACAGTTAGAAGCCACAAGGGCCTCAAGAGACTGTCTCAGTCCAAACAAATAATAATAATAACAATACCAATACATGCACGAAAGACTTGGTCTATCCCATCCCTAGTTTTCAGTACATTCATGCAAAGATAAAAGTAAAACTAAGCCCAATTTTATATATATATTCAATATTCAATGAAACATCATCAACTACAAAAAACTGCCGTAAGGCTTAGTCATAGGTATGAACCGACCGGGGCCCTGGCCCTGGCTAAAAATCTGGGAAAACCGGGGTTGCCATCCGGGGTTAAAATGTTTAATTATACAAAAAAAAAAATTTTTAAATTTTCAGCCGATTCTGCTGAAACTTTCAGTGTATATTGATTTTTTACTAGTAAGAAAAGTCCATTTCTAGCGTTTTTCCGAGTCTATTACGGTTAAAAGTTTTTTTTTTTTTTTTGTGGAAATTTTACCCTTTTTCAATAGAATGGCGGTGCCAAACCACTTTTTAGAATGAGCTGAAAGTTGGACTATTTATTCAAAATTATATGGGCTACAAAAGCCTCTAATAGACTTTTGTTCCCAGAGTTATAGAAAAAATGTTATAAGCCAAAAACTGACCAACTATAGGAAAAAAAAATTTTTTAACTAAAAAAATCCACCTTTTCAGACAAAATCTTTTTTAAAAAAATACAACTATAACATTTCCTATTTTTGGTGTGTATAGAGGAGGGGTTGGGCCACAAATTCCTCTATGTACTTTATTCAATGAGATTCGTTGGTTTTGAGATATAGCCTTCAAAAAGGTCCATTTTTGGCCAAATTTCAAAAATTCCCAAAGTTTGAGAGGCTATATCTCGCTTCAAACAAAGGGCATTTAAAAATGCACTAAATAAAAATTGTTGCCCTGTTCCTCTTCTAAACAATATTCACAAATAAAAAAAAATAGTAGGTAGCGTTTTTTTTTTTTAAATAATTTTTTCCTCCAGAAGGGTACGATTTTTGCAAATTTTTTTTCAAGTGCTTATAACTTTTTTCTAGACGTGATATCAAAAATCTATTCCCACCAATGCAAGAAATTGGGGCAAAGGTATTCAGTTAAATTTTCAGCTCATGTGGACCAGCATAAGTTTCAAACCATTATAGACTCAAAAAAATGCTCGAAATCAACTCAGAACTTTGTGAAAAAATTCACATACTTTGAAAATTTCAGCTCAATCAGTCAATAAAAAAAAAAATTCAAACAAAATATAAGAAAATTAAGATTTTTTTCTTTTCTGTTTCTTTTGACCGCTCGTTTTCTGCTAGTGAATGTTCATCTTTGTGTTTTGATTTTAGATACTCCAAAAAGATTTGGTTAAAATTTTTTTTACTTGTAGCACCCGGAGGTTCTCTTCTAATTTTCTGACTGCAGATGTTACATTTAGCTATTTCGAGCCTATCCTGAAACATTGTAAAGTATTCAAATACTGCAGAAGCTGATCTTTTAGCCATATTGACTGAGAGTATAAGCAAAATAATAATTTTTAAATAATGCAGCTAAATGATACAAGTTTGATACATAGCAATAAATTAACAATGATAGGTATAAATACAGGTTAAATTGATAATTTTATATCTTACATTTTTTCAAACTTTACCTTTGGGTCTTACCTAGGTAAACGTGTTAAATCACTATTATGAATTAGAATAATTTTTTTTTAATTTTTGTACTTTTTTTAAACTTTAAATATACAAAACTGTAATTTTCTGATTTTTTTTTAGAGAAAATGCATATAATCATTAATTTAAGTGAATGTTGCCTATTCTACTCCTTATATCTAATTTTCTTTACCTAAAATTTCAGTGCTTTTGACCTCTTTACAAATTTTAGGAAACCCCGGCCATAACCCTGGCCCCGGCCCCAGCCCCGGTCGGTCCCTAGTCATAGGTTAATCTGTTGATCTAAAATTTCATATATACCCGCCAATTTGGCTTAGTCAAGTTATACTACATAATACCTAAACCATCCATATATCTATCTAGCCCACTTTTAAATTTGACAAGAGAATCACAGTCAACAATCTCTTGTGGCAAGTCATTCCAAAAATTAACAACTCTATTACTGAAAGAGTATTTTCAAATTTTTTGCATTAAAAAAAATTTTTTTTGCAAAACTTTTTACTACTCATGACAAGTTCATGAAATTTTTAGAGGTTGTATAGTTGGGTGAGATGCACATTTTTTATTTGGAATTATTTTTTGTATACCCATTCATTTTGACACTGTTCACAAGAAATCTTTTAAAAATTTTCCCATGCATAGCACCAAAATGGTTGGGTATACAAAAACATTTCTAAATACAAAATGTTTAATTTGCCCAAACTATATATACAATCTATGAAAAAAAAACTTTTTATTTTTTATATATATAACCATTTTGTTGCTGTGCAGGGAAAAATATCAAATTATTGGTTTTACCCATGCACAGTAGCAAAATGGTTGGGTATACAAAAATCTTTTTAAATAAAAAATGCATAACTCACCGAACTGTATAACCTGTTTATAAAAAAATATTTTTTTACTCATTTTGGTATGTTAAACAACAGCAATGTTTAAAAACTTTTATTTAATTCATAAAAAATACTTAAAGCTCTATACCCACTTTTTTTTCTCCAGAAATATACTATTAAATAATGTAATCTTAAAATTTGAAAATAAAATATTTGAAATTAAATATCCAATGGGGAAAGAAGGGAGGGAGAAAGTAGGAAGTTTGGGAGAACTTTTTCCCTATTGAAGTTTGACATCTATCTGTAGTCTAATTTGAAAGCTGTAAGCTTGCGGATTCTAAAAATATATAACGTATGGTCTATGTCTAGACATTGACATGATACAGGCTTTTGAAGTGAGTAGAGTTTTGGGGGATCTGTAACTCGAGAACTGTTAGTTATGGAATATTTTTATTTGAACCAGTATGTTTTCCAGTCAAAACAACCATATTACCAATTTTCAAGAAAATTGATGTCAAAGTGGTTACCTTTTTCATTTTTTGGGGTGATTTGTCCTAGAATTGTTTAATCACTCTCTCTATACTATCACTAATACAATGGACACTGCTCTTCTGAACTCTCTCATCACATACTTCCTCTACTGAGGAGCTCATGTTACATTCCTGTCTACATATTCCCATTCTTTCTCTGTCCAACTCCCAGACCTCAGACTTAACCGCTATGCTTAATTTTACATATATAATACTGGTAAAGTCTGGAACACACTCCCTTTATATGTTTTTCCAACTTCCTTTGACTTGCACACTTTCAAATGCTATGTTTGGATGTGTTTGGACAAGTTAGCCTCCAGCAGCTAGGATAGATTTTTCCAACTCTTGTGAAAATTGGTAGGCCTCTGGCCTATGCCAACTGAAGGATATATATATATATATATATATATATATATATATATATATATATATATATATATATATATATATATATATATATATATATATATATATATATAGGGATGAGGCGATACCAAAATTTTTACTGATACCGATACCTAAAAATTTACCGGTACCGATACCCAATACCTGAAAATATATATATACCAATGCTTACTGATACCGATACTTCACTCCATCCCTAATATATATATATATATATATATATATATATATATATATATATATATATATATATATATATATATATATATATATATATATATATATATATATATATATATATATTATATATATATATATATATATATAATATATATATAATATATATATATATATATATATATATATATATATATATATATATATATATATATATATATATATATATATATATATATATGGCTTATAATTTTTTTATCTAAATTTTTTTTTTCCAGATGTAAAATATTTTTAAAGATTTATGAAATATATTAAATATACAGTTATAGTATAATTTGTACAATTATATTTGAAGAATTTATACTAAAAATATTTGTTTATCTTTTCTTAAAACAGTAATAAAATGGTTAGAGATGGAAGGTAAGTTTTTGTTTTAATATGTTGTATAAATTTTAGCTTATGACATTGTAACTGTTGCCACTAGTGACTAACAAGAATATTGAGAATTAAACAAACATGATCATGTTCCAAATATATAAAAACCTTCAGCAGTTCCTTTAAAAAAAAATTAGTATTTTTAAATACAAAAATGAATGACATCAATACTCATTTTTTTTTTTTGCAGACTGTAGATACCATGTTAAATAGATTAAACCTAAGTTACACCACATTGTTAATTACTGTAATTTATTTTAATAAAATTTTATGAGGAATTGTTAATTCAATCCATTTAGTCAAATTAATTTTCAGTTTGAGACTTCCAAATTATTGTTCATAACACGAACATACCAGATGAAAGTCAATTTGTTTTTGATTTTCACTTAGGTACCAGCTTGGCTAAACATCCTCTCACAGGAGACACTAGATGGAGGGAAGAAAAATTTTCTTGCTAGGTCTAGAAAGTCTGATGTTTCTTATTTATTAAATTTGAAATACTTTGTGCCTTGTTAACTGATAAAAAAATATATGTATATATAATATTATTTGGGAAAAGGTATATTATTATATAAACCTGTATACAGTTAATATAAAAGTTGGGATAATAGACCAGAAGACTGCTCCATCCAAAGCAAAAAGTTTTTGTCCTGATCTTTCAGCTTTCAGCCAAAGTTACAACATTAACTGCTATAGAACGTCTGGAAAGAATATGAGAGCTTACATAGTAAAAGATAAGTTAGATATTGAAAGAGAGAAGTTTGGAAATCAAAGGTTTGTCAGACTTTATTGAAAGTTTTCGATATGCAGCAAAACGTTTTAGCATGATGCTGAAGAACAGATGAACAAAGATCAGAGAGAAGAGAAAAAATCTACAAATGAGCCTTCCTAATAGAAGGCATCTTGTGTCCTATAGAAGCCAACTGGCGATCTGAGATAAGATTAGTAGAATTAAGATGTTAAGGGTAGACTTGGAGATGTAAAATAATAGGATTTTAATTTGTTTAACCTTTATAGCATGTTGAAAATATAGTTTGAAGCAGTATATGTGCATTTTTTATCAGAGAACCTAATAAGAGATACTAATATTAAAAATATTTTTATTTTTCTGTAATTCTATTTTTTGTTTATATGTTATTCAAAAATATTTCAAAATCCTTTTCTTATTTAACCTACCTTCATATTGAAAATTTGCTCTTAAATATTGTATTATTAATGTCTTGTAAATATTAAAAAACTTTTATAAACTTGTTTCAGTTATAGGATCAAAGAAAGCTAGTTATTCCACTTTTTTCAGTCTCTTTACCCCCCCCCACTCTCGATGAAATTTGATTAGATGCCTAAAGAACCTTATAAATCATGCTCTATTCATGTTGTTAGTATTTTTAATATTAGTATTAGTTAAAGTATTTTTATGAAATTGCATGCATTTTTCCTGAACAAAATTTACTAACATTCTCTTATATAATTTTTCATGTTATATTATACAGTATGTACCAATAAAAGTTATATTGCCCTAGTCTGTACACATGTTACATAGGTTTTACACAGATTTGCCATAAAACTTTTGATCTTCCTGTGTATAGTATTTTGACTTAACCTTTAATCTTACTTCTTTATAGTTGCTAGGATTATATTCTTATATTAGTAGTTTTTATTATTTTAATATTTATTTTGTCTTGCTCACAGTACTTGGTTTAATGACACCAGAATGACAACTAGGATTTTTTTTACTCTAAAGTTTCAGATACCTTATCTTTACTACATTTTGCATTACTGATATTTTTTATACCATTGGGCAGAAACCTGATGACAATTTTAGTTACTAATAGTGAATTCTAACTCCAAATCACTATTTTTTCAACATAAACTACTTTAAATAACAAATAAGGATTAAATATTTATAATAATAATATATCCTGTGTAACAAATCCTTTACTTGGGAAGGTTTCCTGAGTTTAGTTCTGAAACCACATCCACAATTTTTAGTTGTGTGATGGTGGAAATGTTTTTACGTGTTAAAGTTTAAAATGAATGAAATAATCCAATCAAATTATAGTTAAAGTTATCCTTAACATCCATCTTAAGTTTCTGATTTACTCTTTTTTCCACAATTTCCATTTTTAAATAAAATTTTTGTTTGCAAAATAATTTTTGGCACATGCTATATATGTACATAAAATTCTGATCATATCTGTTAAGAAGTAAACTAAATTCCGCAAATATAATTTTAATAAATATTTAATAGTGATTTTAAGGTTTTCTGAAAAAGATTATTTATTTTATATTAAGGAAACTATTCAGTTTCTTACTATCCTTATTTTATTTAAAATATTTGCAGAATCTTAAATTTTTTTTATTTATTAGAGGGGCTTGTTGTGTTTCTGGTTTGTCACCTTTGGTCTATAAGGTACTTTAATCAAGCAGATAGATTCTTTTCTTCACAACATCCTTCAAATATTTACACCATTAGTTTAGAGACAATGCAAGACAAACAGAATTGGCATGAGTAGATTACCACATTGATTTTGTATTATGAGTTCCACACTATCATCACCCTTAATAGGTTAACAGTTTTTGGGAACATGGTTACAGTTTAATTAATTATAAGACAATTTTTTAAACATTGGAGTTGAGAACTTCTAATATGGCTATTAATCAAAATTATTTAGTAGTCAACTTGCATATTTAAGGAAATTTAATTTTTTGTATATCCACACTTTGTAGGAAATTTAAGGAATTAATTTATCCATAAAGTATATTTTGGTGTATAACAGTTTGATAAAGTATTTTATTCAAAATTAAAATTCTTTTATCCCAGGTGCATGGTTAGATAAGGCATTTTATATGCTATATATTAGGGATGGAGTGATACCAAAATTTTATCTAATACAGATACCAGTAATTTAAACCACATGATACCAAGTACCAATATGATACTTCTAGAATTTACTGATTACCAATTTTTTTTTTTTTTTTTTTTTTTTTTTTTTACTGAATTCAAGAAGATTGAAACAAGATGAAAATATTCAATTACTATTAACTTAGGTTGTTTGCTATCAGTAATAGTTATTTTGAAGTCATATTGCTAAACAAAACTATTGAAATATGAAACTTTAGATCTATCAAATTGGATTCTATCCCACAAGCTAATATATATATATATATATATATATATATATATATATATATATATATATATATATATATATATATATATATATATATATATATATATATATATATATATATATATATATATATATATATATATTATTTACGGGGAGGGAAGTAGCGCTCCCGAAGCGATGAGATTACCCCCTGTTGGGTATACAGGGTGTTAAAGGTACTCCTATCTCATCCCGGTGCCCAATGGTTCGCTCCCTTTCGCGCTCACCTTCTATCTACACGGAGTAGGCTCTCTTTTACATACATAAAACATTTCTAACACATCTTTAAAAAAAAAAATCAATAATGGCGTCAACTTCGTTAGCCTCGGAGAAGCCCCGGGGGGCGGCTTCCAAAAATAGCCCCTCATCCACCCCTTCCCCATCATCACTTTGGAGTTGGTATCCTCCAGTGATGGGGTTGGTGCCACCAGGACACAGCTGCCGGCTTGTCCTGATGCACGGTCTATTTTTTTCATTAATTTCTGCAACATTCGCGGTCTGCACTCTAATTTCCACTTTGTTGAACATCACCTCTCTTCTTCTAGACTTCACCTCTTATTCTTGACCGAAATTCAGATGTTTGAGCGTTCTGATAGCAAACCCTATTCTGTTTCCTCCTACTGTCTCTATCCTCAATTTTCAGCCAAAGGCGGTTGTTGTGCATACGTGCGCAAGGATGTCGTTTGTTATCGTGTCTCTAATTTGGAGTCTTCCGAATTTTCAACCTTATGGCTTAGGCTCTCTTGCCATTCTACGACTAAATTCATTTGTTCAGTTTGTTTATCTCTTAATTCTACTGACTATGCTAAATTCTTCGACTATTTAAACTCCAAAATAGAGCACATTCTCTCTTCTTCTCCTTTCTCTGAAATCATCATATTAGGTGATTTCAATGTTCATCACCGCCAATGGCTTTCTTCTAGTTCTCATGATACAGCTGGTGAACGTGCCTTCCTTTTTGCCATCCAAAACGACCTTGAGCAGTTGGTGCAGCTCCCTACTCGTATCCCTGATCGTCTTGGAGATGAACCCAACATTCTAGACCTTTTCCTAACTTCTAATCCTTCTCCTTATACTGTTAAACTCTTTTCTCCTCTGGGTTCCTCCGATCACCTTCTTATCTATGTATCCTCTTCTATCTCTTCAAGTCTTCCGCAGGAAAGACCCCCTTCTACGGAAAGGAAAACGTTTGTGGCACTTCGGTGCCGCAAGCTGGTCGGACTTGCGGTCGTACTTCTTCGATTTCCCGTGGAATGATTATGGAATGATTATTGCTTCCGTGGGAGGGGTCCCTCGGAGTGTGCTGAACGCATTACCGAGGTGATTCTCTCTGGCATGGAGGCATACATTCCATATTCTTTCCCTTCTACTAAACCTAACAAACCTTGGTTTAACTCTGCTTGTTCTCGTGCTATCCGCCACAGGGATGCAGCCTTCAGGGATTACCGTCGTCTTCAAACTCCAGAAACTCACGCTACTTATATTTCATCCCGGAATCGTGCAAAATCTATCCTTCATAACACTAAAAACTCCTTTCTTCGTAGAAAATGTAATAATCTTTCTGGTTCCTCTTCTTCACGTTCTTTCTGGCATTTTGCAAAAAATGTCAACTCTAACTTTGCTTCTTCCTCTTTCCCTCCTTTAATATCTTCCGACTGCACACCTGCTGTTTTACCTTCTTCTAAAGCTGAACTCTTTGCTCAAACTTTTGCCTCGAATTCAACCTTAGACGATTCCGGAGCTATTCCTCCTCCTTCAACCCCCTCTAACTCAATTATGCCTAAAATTAGAATTTCTTCTAAAGATGTCATTTCTGCTCTCTCTCTCTCTGAGCTTAATACTAAGAAGGCATACGGTCCTGATGGTATACCTCCTGTGGTTCTCAAAACTTGTGCTTCCGAGCTTGCACCCTGCCTCGGTAAACTATTTCGTCTTGGTTTCTCTACTTCAACCTTCCCTTCTTGCTGGAAACGTGCGCTCATTCAACCTGTGCCGAAGAAGGGGGACCCCTCTCAACCCTCCAACTACCGCCTATTTCTTTGACCTCCGTTCTCTCTAAAGTTTTCGAATCTATCGTTAACAGAAAGATTTGGAAACATCTCAATTCTTCTAATCTTATCTCTGATAGCCAGTATGGCTTTCGTAAGAAACGCTCTACGGGTGATCTTCTTTCCCTTCTTTCTGACTCTTGGTCCTCTGCTATTCGGCATTTCGGTGAATCTTTTCCTGTAGCGCTGGAAATATCGAAAGCCTTCGATAGAGTCTGGCACAAAGCTTTGATTTCCCTTTCGGTATCTATCCTTCTCTCTGTGATCTCGCTAATTTCCTTTCTGGTCGTTCTATAGCAGCTGTTGTAGACGGCTTCTGTTCATCCTTTAAATCTATTAACAGTGGTGTTCCTCAGGGTTCTGTCCTATCACTAACACTTTTTCTACTTTTCATTAATGACCTTCTCTCTATCACCTCATCTCCTATCCACTCCTATGCTGATGACTCCACCCTTCATTATTCCTTCCAGTTTGAAAAACGTCACACTCAACAGCAGTTGATAGACTCAAGAAGGGTAGCCTTGGAGCAACTAACCTCTGATCTTTCTCGTATTTCAAATTGGGGCAGAGAAAACATGGTTGTTTTCAATGCCTCAAAAACTCAATTCCTTCATCTCTCCACTCGACACAATCTTCCACACAACTATGATATCTTCTTCGAAAACACACAACTCAAGTCTTCATCTGTTCTTAATATTCTTGGTGTTTCTTTTTCTTGTGATCTTTCTTGGAAAGATCACATTACTTCTCTTTCTAAACAAGCTTCTAAGAGGTTGGGTGTTCTGAGGCGCCTTCAGAATCACTTCACGCCACCCCAGTTGCTTGCTCTGTATAGGGGTGTTGTTTGCCCCTGTATGGAGTATGCTTCGCACATCTGGGGTGGTTCCACTCATACAGTTCTCCTAGAGAAGGTGGAGTCATGGGCATTTCGTCTCATCAACTCTCCTGCTCTTACTAACTGTCTTCAATCTCTTTCTGCCTGTCGAATTGTTGCATCACTCTCTCTTTACTATCGCTATTACAACGGACACTGCTCTTCTGAACTCTCTCATCGCATACCTCCTCCATTGAGAATAGTTCGTGTGACACGCCTTTCTACACATTCTCATCCTTTCTCTGTCCAACTCTCCGACCCCAGACAACCGCTATGCGCAGTCTTACATATACTCTACTGGTAAAGTCTGGAACACACTCCCTTCATCTGTTTTCCCATCTTCTTTGACTTGCATACTTTCAAACGCCGTGTATCTGGACACGTCAGCGACCATCGACCATGATAATAGATCTTTCCCAACTTCCGGTGGAATTAGGTGGGCCTCAATGGCCTTTGCCCACCGGAGGAAACAAATATATATATATATATATATATATATAATATATATATATATATATATATATATATATATATATATATATATATATATATATATATATATATATATATATATATATATATATATATCCCACATTCTTCCACACAAAGTAGGCTCTCCTTTCACACACAATAAACTCTGTTACAAACAACTCATCCTTTTTGAAAAATTATAATAAAAATTTAAGATGCCATCCACAACAGTAGCTCTTCAGGGAAGCTTAGAGTTGCGGCTTCCAAAAATTGCCCCTCATCCACCCCTTCTCTCATCACTACTTGGGAGTTTGTGACCTCCCATGATAGGGGTGGTGCCATGAAGACTTTGCAGCCAACTTGCCCTGGTGCTTGGTCTATTTCCTTCATTAATTTTTGCATCATTCACTGTCTTTAATTATTATTTATTATTTAAAAATTTTAAATAGGGATGGAGCGATACCAAAATTTTTACTGATACCCATACCAAGACTTCCAAATTCACTGATACCCAATACCTGAAAATATACCGATACCGATACTTCACTCCATCCCTAATTTTAATAAATTTAGCAGTTTTGTAATACTGAAAAATTAAATTGTCTTTTCTTTTTTCTTTATTTCAAATGTGTAAATTCATGTAATTTTAATATATACTAAAATTCAGGATGTCCCACTACTCACTCTCAGACTCGGATATTATTAATTGTTCCATCACTTATATATATATATATATATATATATATATATATATATATATATATATATATATATATATATATATATATATATATATATATATATATATATATTTGAATTAATTGGTGGTGGCGATCACAAATATGTATTTGAATGTTGATTCAATATTATAAATTAACCTTTTGAAAAATCTACTTTTACTGATAATGATTTCAGTTTCTCCAACTCCACAAACTTCATTGAGCAAAAAATATTACAATGAAAACTACAATAAATAATATTAAAAGTTTACAAATAGATACCATATTAATTTGTATAACTATACAGTGAAATAACTTGAAGCATCTGCAAAGGGTCTGTTGTGGGTAGCAGTTGTTTCTTTCGAGTCCAAAAAGCTAATTCCATTTTACTATTAATTTAATAGAATATTATTACTAAATTATTATAAAAGTTTTAATGCATTTATCAAAATAATACACATTGTAATTCTAAATTAAAGTTATAATGACTTAGTAACTAGGACTTTCTCATATTAATGTTCATACTCTGTCCATTGTCCAATACCAATAAATTATCATATCCTTAAGTTATTAATAAAAATAATAATAATAATAATAATACACTAAATACTCAGATAAAAAGAAGTAACAGCTTGTATAATAATTAAGGTAATAAAAATAGTAATAGTAATAATTATAATATATATAATTTTTTTTAAAGAAAAATTTCCCTCCCTTAACTAGATGCACAGTTTTACTTAAGCTGTCACATTAAACCCTACATTGATGATAAAATACCAACTAAAATAAAAGTTATAGTAATAATAATAATAATATTTAATGGTTGTTTATAGCCTACCATAAATCTTTTTAAATATTTTATACATGTGTATAATTATTTGTTTCTAATGAACTTATAAAGATTCTAAAAGTATGGAATTGAAAGACATTAATGATGCTGACATATGGTGTAAGAAATTCATGCTTGCTTGTGTATCCTTCTTTTTTTCTATATTTGCATATATTTTTAGTGTGTATTGCTAAGTTTTTAAAATTACAAATACATTTCCTAGTAAATAGAGTTTACTTTTATGTTTGACAGCCATCTCAAATCTGAATCAAATTTCATACTATACTGGGTCAGGGAGGAGCTTATCCACTAAGGAACTTAATTCTACTGCATTAATATGGCATGAAACTTAAGTGTAATAAAGAGGAGAAACGTTTGATGTAGATATAATGAAAAATAAAATATTAGGTAAATACTTTTTTATGCTTTTAGCCAAGCAGAGTTAGAATTTAAAAAGTTATGCATTATACATTTTTAAAAGTTTTGTGGCAGTCTAGATAAGGAGCTTAAACAAGTTGTTTGTTTAGTGTGTATTGTTGAAAAATACAGATTTATGAAACCCTTGATTACAGGTTAAAAAAATCATTTTTAATCTTAACTTGATGGAGTTCTGTAAAATTAAAATAAATTCTTACAAATAAGAGTAAATGAAATGTATAGTTTGCCAGTCATCTGTAAAAACTAATAGGAAGAATTCTGTATTGTGCCATGTTTTAATCCATTATTAGTGAGCAAAATTTTTTAATTTTCAGGAGGAGATATTCAAGAAGTAGATCAAGAACCCCAGAACGACGTAGATCTAGGTTTGTTTCTTTATTTCTCATTATAAAAATTTTTCTAGTAAATACTACAGCTTAATAAATATATATTTCCTTATCATTATAGTGTTGTTTTCTTTTCAATGTTCAGCTTTGAAATTTATTAATTATTTTTTTATTGTTCTTAGGTCTCGAGAAAGGATGAGATCAAGAAGATCTCGCAGCAGGGAAAGAAGAAGATCAAGAAGCAGGGACAGAGACAGGGATAGAGACAGAGATAGGGACAGGGAAAGGGATAGAGACAGAGAAAGGGACAGAGACAGAGACAGGGATAGGAGAAGGTCACGCTCTCGAGATCGAAGATCAAGGTCAAGAGACAGAGAACGTAGGCGGAGCAGGTCAAGGGACAGAAAAAGAAGCAGAAGTAGGTCACGAGATAGAGATAGAAAAAGAAGACGGAGTATTAGTCTTTCACCTTTAAGAGATAAGAGGTCAAGATCTGCAGATAGAAAAAATGATGATTCCAAGGAAGATCCTGAATTAACAGATATCTTGTTTGATCCATCAAAAATTGACAAGGTACAGAAATAAATTATTAGTGTTAATTGAGTAGTTCTTAGACATTATTTTATTTGTAATTATTTTCGATTAAAAAAAATTAGTTTCATGAAAAAAAATAAAGATGTCTTCATTTTTCATAAAACAAAAATTTGCCCCCCAAAAATTAGACTTTTAGAAGAATCATAGAATTTTTTCAGTGTAAAATATTTAAGCTTATATTAAAACTGCAGAGTAACATTTTGATTTATAAAATTAAATTTCAAGTTACATTAAAAACTAAATCCGTATTTTACATAGTTTTGTATTATAAATTGTCTTTTTTTTATATATTTATATTCTTTTTTAAGTTACATATTATTAAAATTCCTCCCT
This sequence comes from Armadillidium nasatum, assembly GCA_009176605.1. Taxonomy (NCBI): domain Eukaryota; kingdom Metazoa; phylum Arthropoda; class Malacostraca; order Isopoda; family Armadillidiidae; genus Armadillidium; species Armadillidium nasatum. Next base: position 189,701 of record SEYY01001149.1, on the reverse strand, counting down.
TTTCCTTTATTCTCTTTACTATAATTCCTCTATTTATCATTCATTTTTTCATTCTTCATATTATTATTATTATTATTATTATTGTTATTGTTATTATTACAAGAATGATCATTATTAGTGTAATTACTTGTATTACAATTATGATTTGAGTTTTTCATATAGTTTTACTATGATCGAAACTATTACTGAATTATTAGATGTTTGGGGAGAACATATAAACTCCAACTCCACATTTACCTATTTTTTTTTGTAGAATTTTTTTTTTTACTTCTATATTGTGATAGGACATTTGGAGACATCATTTTTCTTGGATACTCTGATCTTGAAGTGGGAAAGGGACACATGATTTTGAAGTGTACATTTCAATTGTTGTAATGTCTAACTCCAAATGAGAATCCCATTTTTTTTTATATTAAATATTGAGTATTGTAGATCCTCAGATTAGGAGACGTAATTCAAGGTTGGAGTGGGAAGAGGGACACATTGCACTGTGGATTGAATGAATTTTTATTGCTCATATTTCTTAAGTCAGTTGAGCAACTTGTTAGTAGAGTCTTGAGTTTCCTTGGAAACATTTTCCATTGCAGGGTTTATTGAAATTCTAGAGTTGATTGAAGGATGAATGGAGGGAGTAGCATTCTCTCTGCTGCATTAACTAAAACAAGGAGCGTATTAAATTTTATGGACAAGGTTTTTATGAATATACTTAATGGTGAAATGATAGATGTATCAGTCATTTCAATTGTTTTACCCTATTATCTGTAAATGGTTAACCAAATAAGGACTAAAATTTGTTATAAAACTAGAAGATTTGGGTCACCCATAAAGGTCTTCTCTGTAAATGTCTGTAAAAAAATATGTTGACGTTTTTGTAAGGCGTGTGAGCATACTGAGCGTTATTGAAAAGAATCTTTCCTATTCGATTGGAGGGTAAGAGGAAGCATTAAAAATGGAAGTAATTTGAAATTTTTTCATAATTTAGTAAGATTAAGAATAACCAGATGACATTGATATAAATAATAATGAAATTGAACAATAAACTGTTTAGTTTGATATCATATTTTATAAAAAATAATTATTTATAGGACAGTTTATGTTTGATAGAAGCACAGTCACAAAATAATAATTTAGCAAGAATTGAGGATCACAAGGTGTACTAATCGATAACTTGATTAGCAATACACATTTTGAATTATTGACACTGAATCCGATAAATTAGTTTAATAAGACAGGTGAATGACAAGGTTGTGAATTATGCACGTGATACAATATAAAATTGGGGTTAAAAAGTTGCCACTTATTGAATTATTTATCAAATCTTGTGAAGCATGGTAAGACATTATATAATAATAACCTAAAGCTGGAATATATATATATATATATATATATATATATATATATATATATATATATATATATATATATATATATATATATATATATATATATATATATATATATATATATATATATATATATATATATATATATATATACCTTGATTAACGCGATTTTAGTTTACACAAAAATCGATTAGCGCTGTAAAATAATTTGAGTTCCTCCCTTGATGTACGCAAAATAATTTTGATAAGCGCAATTTTAATTTCCAGTGCTTAGATGTTTCTATTGTTACAAGAGCTAATCGGTAATTTTTTGTTGTACACAGCATCGGACAGTGGACGCCCTGTCATTAATGTGTTCAGTCATTTCTGTTCCGTGGCTATTTGAAATATTTTTTTCACCATTATTCTAACGATTTCTAAAAGTAGTGAGATAAAAGGTGAAAAAACGAAGAGAGAAATAATTAATTTAGTTGCTAAAGTTGATGTAATTTCCGTGTTTCAATTGTTTTTTTTATTTTACTTACATGTAATTTACACATACGATATTTCAGGAAATGATAGTATTTTTATTTTTATTTCAACATTGGACTGATAATCAATTATAATTTTTACCATTAGTTTATATATTTAATTAACGCGGTTTTGATATATGTGATGCCAGTGTATATAAGTAAAAAGATTATGCAGTGTCATGGTATCGATACATCTTTAGTATTTTTTAATTTAAAATTAATATAAAATATGTTGAACTCTGTTATTTGTGGATAAAGTCTTATTTGGGATGTTATATACTTACGTTAAACTTTTTTTGGGTATTATATATTAGGCTATGATGGGTCCAAATGATATGAGGTGATCTCATTTCAGATAATTACTTTCTCCTCTGATATAATGTAATTTATTTTTAGGAAGAGGCTGAGAGGCGTTTGGAAGCAGAAATGCAGAAAAGGAGAGAAAGGATTGAAAAATGGAGAGCAGAAAAAAAGAAAAAGGAGATAGAATTAGCTAAAGAAGCAGCTGAGAAAGGAACTTTAGCAGCAAATGTACCAAAAGCATCTGTAAAAGCATGGAGCTTAGAAGATGATGATGAAGAAGAAGATGAAGCTAAGGAAGGAGAAAACAAGGAACAAGTGGTAATATATATATATATATATATATATATATATATATATATATATATATATATATATATATATATATATATATATATATATATATATATATATATATATATATATATATATATATATATATATATAAATATATATTTAATTTTTTTTTTAAAAAAAAAAAAAATTTTTTATTATTATTTTTTATATTTTTATTATTTTTTTATTATTTTTATTATTTTATTATTTTGTTTTTTTTTTTTATTATTTTGTTTTGTTTTAGTTTGAAATGTCATATGATATCGAATATGGATTATTAATTAACTATATAAATAATTTTTAGATGGACGAAGTAGATCCATTGGACGCATTTATGACTGGAATTCATGAAGAAGTTCGCAAGATTAATAAAATCGATGTTCGAGGGTCTAACAAAGGCTTGAAAGGTTGATTACTTAATTCAAAAGTATATATATATATATATATATATATATATATATATATATATATATATATATATATATATATATATATATATATATATATATATATATATATATATATATATATATATATATATATATTACTGATTTTTGTCAGCTCTTAAAGTATCAGTATAAATTATAATATTTATAGTGTTTTTGTATTGAATGATGAACTTTTACCTCTCTTTAGTGTGGAAGTCATAAAATATTTTACATTGCATAGTGTTTTAATTGCGATAGGAATTGCTAAATTATTATTATTATTATTATTAAACCATAAAAAATATTTTTATTGGTGATATAATTAATATTAGCTTTTTGGCAATTCAATATTTTTTTTAAATTTTTCTTATAGAAATTGAAAGCAATTATCATTTTTCTAATTATTTGTCAGCTCATTCCACAGTGATATATATGTATACTCTCTCTGGTCTTTTTATTGGCAATGCTCATTTATTAAAATTATTTTACTTTATTCTTTAGGAGTAGATGCAGGACCAAAGAAACCTGTGATAATAATGGGCGTTGCCAAAAAGACTGATGGCAAAAAGAAAGGTGAATTAATGGAACAAAATCAAGACGCCCTTGAATATTCATCTGAAGAAGACGAAGAGGATATTCGTGATACCATGGCAAGCATAGCTTCCAAAGGGAAAAAGGTTGGAAAAAGATTTATTATTATTCCTACTGTAATACTCCTGTCCGAATCTCCTCACTTTTATATTGACATTATTTTAACCTTCCTCAAAGAACTGACCATCCTGCATTAGGTCTAACCTCATCAAAAGAGATTAGTCGTTTAGTCTAGAGATTTCCTTTGTTGTTGGTATACTGACATAGTATAGCTTTATATCCAGTGAAAAAAAGGAAAAAATATTACTGTAATACTGATGACATGGCAGATTTTGAACACGATAAATTTTATTATCTAACCTAGATTTTTAATAATTGAGTTGTTTAACGTCAAGGGAATGCAGCTGAGATTAAAAAAGATAAATTTTTAAGAGAGAGAGAGAAAGATACTAATAATTAGAGACTAAAAATATCTTCGTATCTTCAAATGTTGGTTCCAAATTCCGGCAAAAATTTTAGCCAGTTCTGCGCACATTTCAGATGCTTCCCAGTTATGAAAAAGTTCTCATAAACAAAGTACCGTATCTCTATTTTGTTATTATTATTATTATTATTATTATTATTATTATTATTATTATTATTATTATTATTATTATTGATGATGTCTAAAGCGGAAACAAAAAGAGAACATTTTAGGAATAAAAGTAGGGAAATGTTTCATACTAAATGAAGGTTCCTTATTGCCATGAGAATTAACACATTTTTTTAAAAAGAATTATTAGCCGAAAACCTTGCTGATTATAAAACAGTGTTTCATCGCCTCTCCACTTTCTGATTATTAATTTCCTTATATTGTATATATTGAAACGGTAATGCAAGTTTTTTTTTTTTTTTTTTTTTTCAGGAAATTGTGAAGGTTGATCATTCCTCTGTACAGTATGTAGGTTTCCGCAAAGACTTTTATGTTGAAGTACCAGAAATTGCTAATATGACTAAGGAAGAAGTTGATGCTTACAGGTATTATTATTAATTTTCGAATATAAGAAAAAAAGGAGTTTTGTGAACAAAGCTAAAAAAAATAGTTAATTAATTTGTAAAGGAGCAATTGTATTTCAATGGAAGTTGTAGAAATGAACTTTTAAAGTATTTGGTATTAGATAATTTCTTAACCTTTATTGGTAATCATCTTCTATTCACTGCCTCTCTTTATTTTTACTTAATTACAAATATGAAACGCATAATTTTTGCCCCCTATACCACAAATTTATTTATTTATTTATTTATTTATTTATTTATTTATTGCTCTAGCTCTGGTTTCATCCAAAATGTTTTTTGCTCCTCAGTTTGTTTATATAAAAACCGTTGAAGAAGATCTTTTCGAAAATATTTTTTTTCTTCTAAATGCATATTATTTATATTAAAGGAAAACTTTTTGAATATTCTCTTGAGAATATTTTTTCTTTAGGATGATCCTTAAAATGATAAGATCATTTTAATATTTAGACATGTATCGTTTTTTATTTTAATAACTTTAATCTCTCGACCATCTGAATTCTTCTTTTTATTTTCTATTAACTTACTTCTTTAAATTAAAAAAAAGTTTGGTACCATTATTATCAATTGTGTTTTCCTTTGAAGGAACTTTCAGACAATGTTGCTTAAAGTGTAAAATTAAGGGTACAACAACTAATCAATGGATTTTTAAACTAAAATAATGTGTCTTAAATTTAATGATTTTGTGACTTACTTTTGACATTTTTATGTTTTAATATTAATTTTGAAATTTTAAAAATATTGATTTATTGATGTATGGGAATTTATCAATTGTTTTAAGTATTTTGTATATATTTCTTTTTTTTTTTTTTTTTTTTTTTTTTTTGCTACTGAGATAGTTAAGAAACATTTTATTTCAGTTTAAATATTGCATGCATTCCAGGGCCGACTCTGAGGGCATCAAAATAAAGGGTCAAGGGTGTCCAAAACCTATTAAAACTTGGGCTCAGTGTGGCGTTAGCAAGCGTGTTTTAGAAATATTGAAGAAATGCAATTACGAAAAACCAACACCAATTCAATCTCAGGTTTGTAACCCCTTGTTCTTTAACTTTTGTAACTTTAACCCAATTGTAGTTTTCATTTAATTTGATACTACATTTTTTTTAAATAATTTAATTGTGACATTTTAGGCCATACCAGCTATAATGAAAGGCCGTGATGTCATTGGTATTGCTAAAACAGGATCTGGCAAAACTCTCGCATTTCTTCTCCCAATGCTTAGGCACGTTGTAGATCAACCTCCTTTGGAAGCTGATGAGGGTCCCATTGCTATAATTATGACACCAACAAGAGAATTATGCATGCAAATCGGTAATGTAGTTTAATTATTTGTATGTATATACATAAAAACAAAAAAATATTATTTTTAACTGTTAGAACATACATATACTTCAAATATGGTTTTGCAGTTTATTTGTAGTACTGTTAAGATATTGAAAACGGAGCTGCAGTGTTTAGCCATGGAGTAGATGAGTTTCGATCAGAGGTAGAGTTGATGCTGAAACCTAATCCTATACAGATTTTCCCTTCATTTTGTGATCTTATCTCCTTAAATTTCCTTTTTTGAACTTCTTTAATAGTAGTTGCAGGCGTTGTAGCAGTTTTTTTTTTCAATCATTTTATAAAAATGGAATATAGATCCTTTCTTCTAAACTCTGTTGTGTCACAACAACCTTTTTTTTTTGTTATTGATATTTTATTTCGAACCTCCTTACTTATTCATTCTTATGCTGTTCTTTTCACCGTGATAAAGTCGTCCATTTGGAGGAAATTTCAAGTGCTAGCCAAAAAATTGTTAGAGGCTTGTCTTGCAGTAAATAATACCCGAATTTGTCTTCTCGTAGCTGGGGCAAAGAAAGGTGTGGTATTTTTATTACTTTTAAAACAGTCCCTTAGCGTATCTATTGGACCCAATCAAGTATGCAAATATATCATATTTAAAACTAAGCAAGTTAAGTATTATAGTGTTTCTTTTTCTCGCGATGTAGAAATGATCACTTTTCTATCTAAATAACCATCTAAGAGAGAGTTGTGAGGTAGATCAGAACATATTTTTAATTATGTAAGTTCTAGTCTATATAAGTACTTAGCTTATTTTTCCATGGAATTAGCCGTTAAATATAGGGTAGATTCACTAACGCAGCCCATTTTGATAGGCGTGTACTGGGAATTTTCGCTTAGATCAGAACATATTTTTAATTATGTAAGTTCTAGTCTATATAAGTACTTAGCTTATTTTTCCATGGAATTTGCCGTTAAATATAGGGTAGATTCACCTACGCAGCCCATTTTGATAGGCGTGTACTGGGACTTTTCGCTTGGTCAGCTTATCAGTTTATCGATTCTCTCCACATTTTTTTATCAATGGAATGATTGCATCACTTTCCTTATACCGTATTATTGTTCTCGAGAACTCTGTTCTTCTATAACAGTTTGTCACATTTGGCACCTTGGAACTCTTTAGTACTTATCTTACTTAACATTCTCATTTTCTTTTACTGATTAACCCTCTCATTTCGATCTACATAGTTTTCTTCATTCCTTCATGCTGATAAATTCTAGAACACTTCTAGCTCCTAGTATGAAAACAAAGTGTGCACTACGACTCTCCTACCCTAAGAACGTCTTAGCAACTTAGTGATTTCAAATGATTTTTTTCTTGAATTTACCAAGAGAAACTTGAATATATTTTCAATTGTAAAAATTGTACCTTTATTATATTGTATCGTTATAATTTAGAGAAATTATTTTAAATGTTTTTCTTAGGAAAAGAATGTAAAAAATTTGTAAAGAACAATCTGCGCATTGCATGTGTCTACGGTGGAACTGGAATCTCTGAGCAGATTGCTGAACTGAAAAGAGGAGCTGAAATTATTGTTTGTACACCCGGGAGGATGATTGACATGCTTGCCGCAAATAATGGCAGAGTAACTAATCTGCGAAGAGTTTCATATGTTGTCCTTGATGAAGCTGATCGTATGTTTGATTTGGGTTTTGAGCCCCAGGTAGGAGATTACATATATTCTATAGTTTGTAGTATGCCAGTTATTTTTATTTAATTTCAGTTATTTTCGATATACTTTTACATATTTTAATTTCTTTAAAATTATTTAAACATACCTTTACATTTAAGAGTATATTTATGTACAGTATTATAAATTATTTTTAAATTTCATTCATTTTAATACAAAATTTTTGCATAAAACATTATTGTATCAGACTTTTTAAATTTTTTTATCATTTATTAATCTACGAGGGGAAGTCAAAAATTATTTGCTCTTCCTTCATAATTTTCGTCGTCACTGCGTTGAGGCTCGCACGCTGAAATGTGGTATTCCTGAGATAACGTGATTCGGATTTGACTCTGACTGTTGTTGTTACAGCGTAAACATTGCACCAAGGAAGAACTGAGATCAGTGATCCGATTTCTGTGGTTTGAGGGTTGGTCAGGGACTGAAATTCATTGCAGACTCTCAATGAATTACCGGGGTAGTGTTTTACTTCGTAGGAGTGTGAGAGGGAGCAGGACGCACATCAACCTCGATCATTGATGAGAAGATTGAACAAGCTCGACTAATGCTTCTAGCCAACAGACGAATTATAATCGACGAGGTGGGGTGTTCGCTGTAAATTAGTCACAGTACTACATTCTATATCTACGACAAGCTTGGATTCCATAAAGTATGTGCGTAGGTGGCCCCACGTAAGGTTACTCAAGAACACAAGCGCACTTGTGTAGAGATCTGTTAATGGCTACTCGCCCGCTACAACGACGAGGGAGAAACTTTTTAGGAGAGAATAGTCACAGGAGATAAGACTTGGGTTCATCACTTTCAACCAGAATCCAAAAGACAGGTATGGAGTGGAAACACACTGTATCACCAAGAACGAGAAAGTTCAAGACAACCTTGGACTGGAAAGGTGATGGTAACAGTTTTCTAGAACTCTAAAAAGGGCTTATACTAGAACATTACCTGGAAAAGGGGTCGACAGTCAACAGTTTAGACTACAGCGACATTTTGACCAACAAATTGAAACCATCAATTCGCACCAAACGTCAAGGCCTACTGTTGAAACGAGTGTTATTGTTGTGCGACATTGCATGTCCTCATACGGCCACCAAAACAGTTGAAAATTGGGTTTTGAGGTAGTGGAACACCCTTCATGTAGACCAGATATCGCTTCTTGTGATTACTTGTTTGGACCACTTAAAAAATGCTTTACGAGGTCGTCGATTTGCAACGGACGAAGATGCGCAGAAAGCGGTGTACAGATGGATGTGGAACCAAAAAGAAACTTCTTTTCCAGGGGAATAAGAAAGCTTGTGGACCGCTGAACGAAGTGCATTGAAAAGCAAGGAGATTATGTTGAAAATAATGTAATTGTCAACATCTGCTGTTATTATAAAACACACGATCAAGAGTGTGGAAAATTTGACTTTCCCTCGTAATATTGTATACCATACCTTTAATCACTATTATTATTATTATTATTATTATTATTATTATTATTATTATTATTATTATTATTTAGGTTATGAGAGTTATTGACAATGTTCAACCAGAACGGCAAACTGTTATGTTTTCTGCAACATTTCCAAGGCAAGTAGAAGCATTAGCAAAGAAAATTCTAACAAAACCCTTGGAAATATTGGTAATATATATATATATATATATATATATATATATATATATATATATATATATATATATATATATATATATATATATATATATATATATATATATATATATATATATATGAGATTAGAAATAAAATATTTTATGAAGTTAAAAATAAAAATAAAATATTTATTTTTATATTTTTTTAATAAAATTAATATAAATAATTTTTTTTAAAATATAAATATTTTATTATAAATATATATTATATATATATATATATATATATATATATATATATATATATATATATATATATATATATATATATATATATATATATATATATATATATATATATATATATATATATATATATATATATATATATATATATATATATATATATATATATATATATATATATATATATATATATATATATATATATATATATATATATATATATATATATATATACACTATTTGCAGTTGGTTTAGTAAAATTCAATACATATACATTTTTTATTTACAATTGTTATAGTGGTTATTGAGATAAAAAAAGATCTGATTCTTAAATGTATTAAAATATGTGAAATATGATATTAGACATATGAAACTAAATATTAAAATATTTATTCCATCGAAATAATGTAATTAAAATTTTTATTATTATTAATAAAAAAATAAAAAAAAAAAAAAAAAAAAAAATATAAATAAATATATATATATATATATATATATATATATATATATATATATATATATATATATATATATATATATATATATATATATATATATATATATATATATATATATATATATATATATATATATATAATATAGGTTGGTGGAAGATCTGTAGTATGTAAAGATGTTACTCAAGAAGTTGTTATTTTGGACGAAGAAGAAAAATTTTTGAAGTTATTAGAACTTCTTGGAAAGTTTTACGAAGATGGTCAAATAATAATATTTGTGGACAAGCAGGAAAGCGCGGATTCTCTGTTTAAGGTATAGTAATATAAAACGTCTTAACTATTATTGATTATATTATTGTAATGAATGCAAATGAACTTAAGTATTAAGACAAATATTAAAGTTAAAAATGATTTAAATGTCTCTTTACAAAAGTTACTCATTTGCCATCATAAATGGAAATGTAAATTTTTTCCTCACTCACTTATTTTTTATTTTTTATTGTTTTATTTTTTTTTAATACCCTGAAATTTTTTATTTGATTTTGTGTAGTTTGTTATGTCTAGTTTTTCTATTTCTAGCTCAACTCCCCCTCCCCCTCCCCCTGCCACTATTTTCCACTTTGAATTCATTGCTTGCACAAAGCAGTCGTTCCTTTAAAATTGAAAAGAATTTAGTTCGTTTTTTTTAGTTCTTTTGTTCTTTTATTATTAGATGTCCTATTTTAAGAAAATTACATGCACCTCCATTAGAGTTAGAAATAAAGACTTCTTATGAATGTAATATTCATTTCAATTTATATATATATATATATATATATATATATATATATATATATATATATATATATATATATATATATATATATATATATATATATATATATATATATATATATATATATATATATATATATATATATATATATATAGTCACAAATTATTACAGTAGTTGAAGGTAAATAGAAATCAATAGCTGGAAGACAAAGCAAATTTTTTCATGTTATTTGTTTGGCATTTTTGTTCCTTTGGATATGTACATTTTTGTCAATAATAACTGACAATTCTAAGATATAAGAACTTGGTTTGCTGTGATGGAAAAGTCAAAATCGTTATTAACTAATAAAAATTATTTCCGGACGCGTGGTGCCTGGATCGATCTTAGAATGATCCAGTTATATATATATATATATATATATATATATATATATATATATATATATATTATATATATATATATATATATATATATATATATATATATATATATATATATATATATATATATATATATATATATATATATATATATATATATATATATATATATATATATATATATATATATATATATATATATATATATATATATATTGTAGGATTTACTTAGTCATTCCTACCGAGCTCTTGTTTTGCATGGTGGTGTTGATCAGATTGACAGGGACACAACAATTGCAGATTTCAAGTCTGGAAGAATTCCTATTTTAGTTGCGACGTCTGTTGCCGCTCGTGGACTTGATGTTAAGCAACTTATTCTCGTTGTAAACTTTGATGTACCTAATCATTATGAAGATTATGTACACAGGTAATATAATTATTGTTATTTTTATTATTATTTAATAGTACTTATACTTTTGCGTATTTCAGAAAGTGATTTCGGTGATATAGTTTGTAAAGTTACCATAGTTTTATGATTGCAATATTGGAATGAATAAGTGGGAGGGAATCAGTTATCTTTTGTATATTTTATGGAGAATGCTGGGAATAATGTGGCTGATCTATTGTAGGTGACAAGTCTTGATGAGGACATTTTGTGTCAAATAACCAGATTTATTTATTGCATGACGTGTTACAAAAATTTTATGCATAAATTTTCAATGATCCCTTATTGGGATGGTATGCCGTAAAATTTTTTATTACATACACTCCATTGTAAAGACTTGTATCTTTCTACAGGTGTGGAAGAACTGGAAGAGCCGGTAGTAAAGGACATGCTTTTACATTTTTAACTCCAGATCAACCCAAATACGCAGGAGACATTATCAGAGCATTGGAAATGTCAGAAAGACCTGTCCCAGATGAATTAAAGGTTAAATAGACTTGCTAAAAATTTTATTATTATTATTATTATTATTATTATTATTATTATTATTATTATTATTAATATTCCTTATTTCTGTTTCTACCAATAGAAATTATGGGAGGACTACAAAAGCAGAATGGAAGCTGAAGGCAAAAAAGTCCGCACAGGAGGCAATTTTCATGGTAAAGGTTTCAAATTTGATGAAACTGAAGCCAATTTTGCTACTGAAAAGAAGAAGTTTGAAAAGGCTGCTCTGGGATTAGAAGATTCTGATGATGAAGACATTGAAGGAGATATTAATCAACAAATTTTAAATATGCTTAATACGAAGAGGACTGTGAAAGAAATTAAGGTTAGTGTGCGAATTTCATAAATGTAATTCTCTTATAGTTTAGTTTCAAATGAAAAATATCTTTGAGTTAAAAAAAATAAATTGTTTATTAATAAAAAAAAAATTTTTGTTCACCCCCTTCCTAATTGAGTAGTTAACAACTTTGATAATTTCACAATGGTATTAATTTCTAGTAATATTTTAAATGAGTAAATATTATTATTATTATTATTATTATTATTATTATTTTTTATTTGCAGCCCTCACAAATGCTCATAGCACCTCCCCTAACCTCTGTTGTAACCAGTGGATCTTTATCTTCAACAACTACAACTGCTGGAGGAAGCTCTAATATGGATAAACTAGAACTTGCTCGTAAACTCGCTCAAAAAATCAACTTCCAGCATCAGCATAATGCAGCTGCTGCTAATCAGCAGAATACTGCTAGTCAGCAAGCAGCGGAATATATTATGAAGGGAGGCGTGATTCAGCCAGCAATTTCAGCTAAAACAGTAGCAGAACAAGTAATACTTTTTAAATTTTGCTCTTCGCATTTATTGTCAGTATTATAAGCATGTTGGGTACTTATTTATGATAACTAGCGAATCTCAATAGTGAAATATATTAGATATAGTAATTTTAAGATTATTTTTTAACAATTGGTAAGCATCATACATTAAAATTTACCTTTATTTTAGTCTTGTCATTTTTTGCATAATATTCTCAGTGATTATTTTATTGATTCGCATTTTAGATGGCTCAGAAATTGAATAACAAATTGAATTATCAACCAACAAATGATCGTGAAGATGATGATGAGTTGCAGGAAGAAAGTCAACATAAATATGAAGAGGAACTTGAGATTAATGAGTTTCCTCAACAAGCAAGGTAAGATTATCTTTACAGTTTCAAAGATTATCTTTACAGTTTCTTTGTTTACATTTATTACTCAAAAATACTTTTTGTGCAATATAGATCTATGTAAAACATCTCTTTAAAAATTGTTTTTGTAATTCATTATTAAGAGAAAGTTTATTTAAGATCTAGCATAAACTGCGCCAGCTTAAATATCTTTCAGTAAAAAAAATTATATAATAGATTACCTCAAACTGTTTCTTCTCGAACATTGTGTTTTTATTTGGACTTTCCAATACATACAAAAGATATTGCTTTGAAAATCTCTTGATATTAATAAATATTTACATAACGTCTAGACTGTATTATTCTTTCCAATTTACAGATGGAGAGTTACCAGCAAAGAAGCATTGCAGCAAATTTCCGAATATTCAGAGGCTGGAATTACTGTTCGTGGCACATATTGTCCCTCTGTAAGTTAATTTGTGCTCAATATATATATATATATATATATATATATATATATATATATATATATATATATATATATATATATATATATATATATATATATATATATATATATATATATATATATATATATATATATATATATATATATATATATATACCCTCATTCCTTTAAACAAATTTCCAAAGATCCTAGACCTCACATATGACACACACTTCACCTTCTCAAAACACATCCAAAACATAATCAACACTGCAAACAGGAAATTAAACATCATTCGAACATTGTCACATAACAATTTCAGTAGCGAACTAACCACCCTCATCATAGCATACAAACAGTTTATTAGACCAACACTTAATTACGCATCTCCAGCCTGGTACCCTGCCACCTCACCCTCAAGCACTGAGAAATTACAAAAAAATCCAAAATCCCGCTCTACGAATCATCACAGGTTGCACTAGAACCACTCCAATTCAGCATTTACACGAAGAAACAAAAATACTCCCGATCCGTGTTCACCTAGACATGATAGGAACCCAATTCTACACAAACACCCTAGACATATCACACCCTTGTCACTATACCCTACAAGACCACACAAGACACTCTCTAAAATTACCTCCATCATCCCCTGCCCTATACTACAGTAACATATTCAGAACCATTCCACCTACTGCAAAATACACACCACTAATCAAACACATACACACCATCATAACACTAAATTATCTCAACACCCGCCAACCAAATCATCTTCTCAACGAACAACCCCCCGACATAGCAAATACACAAAACACATTACCACGCAAAACCCAAATTACCCTATCCAGATTAAGGTCAGGCCACCACCCTAACCTACAAGCATACAAACATAGATTCAATAAACAAAACGCACTATCCCCGATATGTCAAAGATGTATGCAAGAACCAGACACAACAACACCTTCTGAGATGCCCCTCCCTTACACAACGCAGAACCCTCCATCACATCTTCTCTCTGAGAGACCTTTGGGTACGGCCGGCGGCCCTTGCGGATTTCCTAAAGGCAGTGTGGCCCTTCCAGTGAGGAAGGTCCAAGAGGAAAAAAGTATATATATATATATATATATATATATATATATATATATATATATATATATATATATATATATATATATATATATATATATATATATATATATATATATATATATATATATATATTATATATATATATATATATATATATATATATATATATATATATATATATATATATATATATATATATATATATATATTATAATATAATTACTTTCTAGAATAAGAACCCACCGGATGGAGAACGAAGGCTCTTCTTAGCTATCGAATCGACCTCAGAATTGGCAGTTTCAAAAGCAAAAGCAGAGATAATCAGGTTGATAAGAGAAGAGTTAATCAAACTTCGAACAAGCGGAGGTCAAATAAAGACTTTAGGAAGATACAAAGTTCTTTAGGTTTAGATTATATCTATAAATATAGTTTACTAAGTTTATTTTTATTACCCTCATGTTTTTTTTTGATCTAGTAGTATGAGCTTTTAAAAAGGAAATATAATTACTATTAGTCATTTTATTTTTTATGAACTTTTCCAAAGCCGAAATTTTTTGGAAAAAAAAAAATTGAAACGTAGGTCTTCTAGTTGCTAGATTTTATGAGAACTCCTGAGAACAAGATTCTTTATATATTATTGCTAATGGAATAGTTTAACTTCAGATTTGGTTAAAAGGGAGAAAAATAAAAATTGGTACTTTGAAAAGTCAGGTGTTTTCAGATACCGTAGTTAAGGTAGGCGATAACAAAATTGATTATTATTGGGTATGGATTTGTGATTAATTTCCTGGCTACAAGCAACATTTTCACATAAGTAACTGCATTCAGGTAATATTTATATATGTAAATAAGCTCATTTTTATAAGTTATTTATATCATTTATGTACCGTTTTTATGCAGTTTTTAAAATTATTTACAAGAAGATTTATATGAATTTAAAAAAAAAAAAAATTCGAAAGCACCAACCAGTAGGTTATGCATTTGAGAAAGTATTTAATATCTTTTTTCGGCAGTAATAGGCTTTATTTTTTGGTTTGGTTGCATGTACTTATCATGCAACTTCACTAGTTGTCATTTTCAAACCCAGTCCTAAGAAAGTTATGAAATCGAGCAGCAGATTTGCCTGATGTAAAATGTTCATATTGCTCAAATTAGAATGTACATAAAACCCAAAATTTTCAGTGATGCAGAGAGTTATGTCACTATACTTTGCTTGCGAGCGCACAAATATATACACGCATATATATATATATATATATATATATATATATATATATATATATATATATATATATATATATATATATATATATATATATATATATATATATATATATATATATATATATATATATATATATATATATATATATATATATATATATATATATATAGTGATGATATAGACATCCGCATCTGCATTTTGCAAAATTTCAACATCCGCATCCACACTTTCGAAAGTTCAACATTCGCATCCGTACTTGCAGAAAATTCTATATCCGTATCCGCATCCGCAAATGAGAAAATATGACATGCGATTCATCACATTTATATATATATATATATATATATATATATATATATATATATATATATATATATATATATATATATATATATATATATATATATATATATATATATATATATATATATATATATATATATATATATATATAGATGAAATTTATGAAAATACTTTTCTATTTTAATTTATTCCCAAAGTTTCAAGTGGAAAAAGTATTAATTAACGAGTGTCTCACTAATATCTTCAGACCCACTCTTCATTTTCCTACTGAACTCAAACAAAATATATGCTTAAAACTTCTGTATATAGGATAGTTTACATCGCAACTTAGTAGAAATATTCTTACTATAATTGAAGCTACGTTCCCGCAACGCCAGTTCATTCTTATAACTTATAATTCGCTCTTAATTTATAGTTTCTTCAGACACCAGACACAAAGAATCTCATCCAATGCTTCTCAGATCCTCATTAATTTATTTAAGTGTACCAGCTGAAATGCGGTATATGTAGGCCAAACTAGTCTACAATTGAAAGTAAAGATTGATAAGCATAAAGGAGTTTTCTATAAAACAAACCATCCTCTTTACTCTCCTTAACACTCTGCCATAAAAGACCATGGACATACCCATCCTTTTTTTCATTAAATTTCTCTGTTCTTCAGCATGCATCTTTCCTTCTTGATCGGAGGATTTTGAAGTTTTATATATAAAAACTCATTGCCCATCTATAAATGATCAAGCTTCTTCTATTGTCCTTTTCACCTGAATAATGAAGTCCTTTTTTTCCAAAATAGTCCAGTCTTTTTATTTTTATTTATGTTATTTCAATATTAATATTACTTTATTTTTTATTTTTTATTTTTTTTGCAATTATTATTATTTTAAATATCTCATATTTAGTTAATGAATTTATATTTTGATTGTATTTTAAAATAGAAATTTGTAAAATTTAGGTTGTGCTGAAGATGGAACGAGATACAGGGTTAAATGTTTACAGTGTATTAAATGTGTATGTGGAAATCCTTAACCTTTATAATTAGATTAAGGTTCACTAGGAGAGAAGCTATCTCAACTATATATATATATATATATATATATATATATATATATATATATATATATATATATATATATATATATATATATATATATATATATATATATATATATATATATATATATATATATATATATATATATATATATATATATATATATATATATATATATATATATATATATATATATATATATATATATATATATATATATATATATATATATATATATATCAACTTAAGAAACGGTGTTCCGCAAGGAGCCATACTCTCCCCCACTCTATTCAACCAGTACACAGCAGACCTCCCTCAACCCCAAACAACTTTCACCCGCATAATATCATACGCAGACGACATAACTATTACCACCACTCACAAAAACCTCATCACCGCAACATCTCTCACACAAGACTACATAACACAACTCCAATCTTGGCTAGCAGAAAACAGGATGACGGCATCCCAAAACAAATCCTCCATAACCCTTATAACAACAGACAAACACATATCCAACACCCACCCACAAGTCCTACTAAACAACACCCCCATACCCCTCAACAAAACCCCAAAAATTCTCGGCCTAACATTTGACACTCACCTCACCTTCTCCAAGCACATTCAAAATACCACCTCAGCCGCAAACAGAAAACTAAACATCCTCAAAACAGTGGCCAATACAGACATAAACAACAACATACAAACCTCAATTGCAATCTACAAACAATTTATACGCCCCACCATTAACTACGCCTCCCCTGTCTGGCACCCTCTGCTCTCCGACAAAAACTTAACGACACTCCAAATAACACAAAATAAAGCCCTTCGCACCATCACCGGCTGCACACGCACAACCCCTCAACAACACCTACATAACGAAACCAAGATACCTACCTATAAGGAATCACCTCGAAATGATAGGCACCCAATTTTACGCAAAAACACGTCTACCCACACACCCATGTCACAATACTCTCCTCCAACCTACCCCACAGAGACTAACTCACCCTCCATCGTCCACCGGTGCCTTTTACAAACAGATACTAAATCACATCCCCCCTCCTCCCCCCAATACCACAACAACCAAACATATACACACTCAACTAACACATTCATACATGATCAACAGACCTCCAAACAACACACTAAACAGACCCCCCCCCCGAAATAAACCCCGACTTCAACAACCTCCCAAGACACTTACAAACCTCACTTGCAAGATTGAGATGCGGGCACCACCCAAACCTACAACATTACAAACACAAATTCAAAATAAACCAGGCAGCATCTCCCACCTGTACTAGATGCGGAATGGCCCCGGAGACCGTGAAACACTTTCTATTACGCTGTCCTTCCAACTCTCGCCCCAAAAATCTTCTGGGGCATCACTTCTTTGAAGGATCTCTGGACGAGACCGACTGCGGCAGGAAGCTTCATTAGCGAAGTGTGGCCGCCTCAACATGGGGTGGTCAGGGGGTTGAGAAGGTAAAAAAAAAAAAGGTATATAATATATATATATATATATATATATATATATATATATATATATATATATATATATATATATATATATATATATATATATATATATATATATATATATATATATATATATATATATATATATATATATATATATATATATATGGTAAATAATTCGATCTGGCACGAACCTCTTTATTTTTCATTATATCGAAAATATGAAGTCAAAATATACTTAAATGCATTCTATACATATTTTTCTCTCACGGAACAGTAATAGAAATACATATTAAAAAGAAAAAAAACAAAAATTAATTTAAAAAAATACTATTTATGCTTCAAAAAAGAAATCGACTGACGACTCCGTTTTCTATATTTAGTTCGCCGTTTAATTCCGTTTTCTCTCTCCCTCTCTTTTTACAGAGAGAGGTATCGTACCAGTTCAAATATAATATCGATATGTGGAAACATCGATATATCAATGCAAATTTTTGACATTTGTATTATTATTTAGCTTTCATTTCATTTATGACTGTTAAAATTATTATTATTATTTAGTTTTGTAGCGTAATTAGTTCGACCTATCATAACCTGAACGACCGAAGTTTGCGGTGTGATACAGGCCTAACTGATGTAACGTTGCCGTGGCATCCAGGCCTACTGCTGTATTACACCATATATATATATATATATATATATATATATATATATATATATATATATATATATATATATATATATATATATATATATATATATATATATATATATATATATATATATATATATATATATATATATATATATATATATCAGACTGCACTTTAGGATCCATGCATAACTCAAAAACTGCTAATCGTACATTAAAATGGATTATATTTTTGAAATCCTTGGGTAATTTGCAGTAAGAAAAATATAAAAAAAATTTAAAAAAATTAAAAATATATATATATAATGTACGATAAGTTGATAAATAAAATGTAGGCCATGTAAAAAACCCGAACATTTGTCTACGGGGGACTCTGCCCCCCGTATCCCCCGACCCGTGAGTGATGATGATATTGTCTACTACTTTTCCTATTGACGATTTAGGGTATTTCCCATGTTTTCCAATTTCTAAAAATTTAAAAAAAAAATGACATTGGCAGGCGCACGATTCTTGCGAGGCTTACAAACAAGTAAAATTCACTTACGTAATAAAATTATTATAAGAATTTATTTTTTATTTCCCAATTTTTCTTACCTAAAATTCGACAAGGATTTCAAAAATATAATCCTTTTTAATGTAAGATTAGTAGTTTTTGAGTTATGCATGGACCCTAATGTGCAGTCTGGCCATATATATATATATATATATATATATATATATATATATATATATATATATATATATATATATATATATATATATATATATATATATATATATATATATATATATATATATGGTGTAATACAGCAGAAGGGCTGTATGCCGCGGCAATGTTCTATCAATCAGTTAGGCCTGTATCACACTGCAAACTTCGGTCGTTCAGGATATGATAAGTCGAACAAAGTAAAGTTTACCTATAATATTATAGGGTAAACTTTGGTCGAACTAAGTACGCTAGAATAATAATAATAATAATAATAATAATAATAATAATAATAATAATAATAATAATAATAATAATAATAATAATAGGCGTAAATGAATAAAAGCTAAATAATAATACAAATGTCAAAAAATTTGCATTGATATATCGATATTTCTATATATCGAAGGTTGTAGTACATTGCAGAAATAACAGAAAAGTCGAAGGACAAATATGGCAACCCTAGTATTCAATTGGTTTTCCCACGTTACAATGGTTTTCCACGGTAATGGGTTTTCCTATTTTTGTACAAACCATGGTACAAACGAAGGCCAGTCAAAGAAAAGTTGCTTTGTCATTCGGAGTAAATATATCAGTTTTTTTTTTTTTAATGGTTTTTCTTTTTATTAAATATTTATATTATTCTTACGTTGAAGAAAAGTTTGTGTAGAATGCATTTAAACATATTTTGACTTCATATTTTCAATATAGTGAAAAATAGAGAGGTTCGTGTCCGATCGAATTATTACCATTTATGTTTTTATGTTCATTTACCATATATGTTCGTGAACGAAAATTGTGTAGAATGCATTTAAACATATTTTGATTTCATATTTTCAATATAGTGAAAAATAGAGAGGTTCATGCCAGATCGAATTATTACCATATATATATATATATATATATATATATATATATATATATATATATATATATATATATATATATATATATATATATATATATATATATATATATATATATATATATATATATATATATATATATATATACCAACAATTAAGGTCTGCTAACTCTTGCATATCAAATACATTAAACATAATGCATATATTTATATATACATTATAGACTTAAAAAAAAAAATAAATAAATAAAATCTATGCTTCAATGGAAGTAAACTTAAAGAATATTGACACTGCTGTGTCAATAAATAATTTTACAAACTTATGAGAAAATTCTTTTCATGCTTATTTTATAATTTTAATGCATTTTACAGAAAACTTCTATATATAATAGAAACATATAGAAACAGATAACTTGTAGCATGAGCATTGGCATTTATGTAGCAGTCATTGCCTGCCCTCATATTTGGCTCTAATTAAAACTTTAAACCTGTTTAGAACCTATAAAGAAACACTGTGGAAATATGAAAATTAAAGTATTAAAAACTGATTTATAAATTCATATTTAAGTGGTAATGTATAAATGTACCTAGCTGGGCTTCTTTCTTTAATGGTTAGAAAAATAGTAAATTCCTGGCTCAAATAAGCCACTATAATTTTTAATAAATTGAAAATGTAAAGGCAGAAATAGGCATGAATGCATTAAGAATATAATTGAGACACAAAATCTACTTTTGTGTATAAATTTACCAAAACCTAAATTTTTTGCAATGAAAAGAGATATTTGTATTATTATATATATGGATTCTATATTTTTGTTTAAACAATACTAAAATATCTAGACTGATATATTGATTTTGATGTATCAAAAGACTTACATCAATTTCAATATCAGATTCTATAAATACATTGGAACACATGGTAGAAGGGAGTTTGTTCATAAGGGATTTTATCTCTTGACATCCCCCTCCCTGACCTTGTGAGTGGTAAAGAATAAATATTGATTTATGAAATATAAATTTTAATATTGAGATATTAGACTTTATTAATATCTATATATCTTTCATTCCTATATTGAAATATTACTATATCAAAATTTATAAATAAAGACATATTCATTGATGCATATACCATTTTATAGGAAAAATTTAAGGGTTTTGATGAATTGTGTATGGCTTTCGTATGAAACACTCTACTGGTGATCTTTCCCTTCTCTATGACTCTTGGTCCTCCGCTCTTCATCATTCTGGTGAATCCTTTACTGTGGCGCTGGACATATCGAAAGCTTTTGATAGAGTCTGGCACAAAGCTTTGATTTCTAAACTTCCCTCTTTCGGTATCTATCCTTCTCTCTGTGATCTCATTACTTTCCTTTCCAGTCATTCTATAGCAGCTGTTGTAGACGGCCACCGTTCTTCCTTTAAATCTATCAATAGTGGTGTTCTTCAGGGCTCTGTCCTATCCCCAACACTTTTTCTACTTTTCATTAATGACCTCTCCATTACCTCATCTATCC